>WOGR01002156.1:0-18064 GCA_015342045.1 Leptinotarsa lineolata | reverse complement strand
ACGAGGATATAACTTTTTTTACTTCGTCCGTTGTGACTGGCTCAAAAAACATGATTGCATTAATATTTGTCATTATGGAACAACCCTCTGGCTCTTTCCCTGGGAAATGTGTCCTGATTTTCTCGTCAATTATTGTTGAGAAATACTCTCCGAATAATGTACCACTTCTTCTTTGGTACTAATTATATTGTCATAATTACTTAGTACTGTACATTTGTTTTCTTCATTTTTTTGTGGTTGTTTTAGAATACTCCAGAGAGTTTTGGCTTTATTGGTAGAATTCTGAACTTTTTTCATGAAATGATTTACTTTTTCTTGACGTATTTCATTTTCAACATCCTTCTTGGAATTTTTATAAGCGATATTACTATTTTTAATTCATGTGTTTGGGATCATCAATTTTTCTCTTTAATGAAGTGGAAAGGGTCATTTGGTTATTCAGCTTTTGGTATTTTTTATTTCTTTTGGATTTATACAAAATATATTGATCTATAAATTTTCCATATGAGAATGTAGGCTTTCACGGCTGGCGCCAATGTTTGGGTTGGTTTCCGGGTTTTTTGCCGTGGTCTTTTTGTTTACAATCTCCAAACGTTTTAACTGCAACTGCGGCCGACTCAGTTGTGTATGCCTATGGTACAGGTACCTATAAAGTACGCATTATCCCACTGCTCACAGAAATGAACTACAAAGCAATAACATATTTTTATTTTCCGGATATATAAATAAAAACTCTCACATTTACTATAACTTAACAAAATTTACTAACCAAATAAAAAAATGCCGACAATTGAATGGACCCACCAGGATGAGTCAGGTAGAAAAAATTCGGAATACAGTGTTTTGAGGGCACATTTCATAAACGGTACTTGCTATAAAACTCCTACTCAGTTATAACAAACCTGTGTCATTATTTTCGTTCGTGTGGGAAACTTGTGATTGGATTGTGATTTGCAAGTACATTTTCTACGAAGTGGGTGTTTAACAGTTGCCAATTAGAATGCTACATTTTTTACAGATCACAGTTTCAATACCTACATATGAATTTAAATGAAACGCAATTGAATTACATTAGAATGATTCTAAAAGAGTATATATCTTATTTTCCTTAGATTCCTTCCACAGGACGACCAAAAATTAAAAGTTGAAACTTCGATTCTAGCTAGGATTTCGCACGATAAACTCACAGAAAAAACCTCCGTGAAAGTCTCATGATTTTTTATTCATCGTCACAATAAAGAAATATTGGAATATTTCAATCATCACACGGTTTTCTGAAAATTTTTGAGTGGAATAACTTTTTGAGCCTGAACTTTGCCCACCTGTTATAAAATAAAAAATGACTGGATGTAGGTTTTGAAAAAGTAATTGCTTGATACGGACTCTCTGGTATTGTTCCACATTTTTATTATCAGAACTTTTTATGTAGTTATCGAGCCGCCAAATTTTAGGTTTTAACTTGAAATATAATTAAAACTCGATGTTCCGATTTGAAATAGTTACAATACGTGCTCAAAATAAGGGTCTCTTGCTATTCTAGCATAGCCTTCAGAGCTGATGTACACCACAGTCAACCGTATTTTCCTTCGAAGATCTGCTTCCGTGGATACACGAGTCACGTACCTTGATAGAAAAAAATTCCAGGGATTGAAATCTGGAGACCTCTGTGACCAGTGAATCGGGCCTAGCAGGCGATCCATCTTTGTGGACAATTTTCCTCCGATTTCTAAGAGAAATTTCTCCTTTGGCTATATAATGGCTGTTGTACATGGACTGTTTTTCCTCTGACATGAATTTGAATGTTGTTCTTATGCGAGATTTTGGTAAATTGAGGGAGCAATATTTCAAATTGTTGTTGTTCGTTCCGTTAACCAGCTGACGAACGTCAACACTCAGAAGTCGAAACTTGTGCGAGCAATGGATTAACGAGGCCCTACCTTTTAACGTGCGATTACCCAATTGAAACGTAGTGTGCTTACCTTGAGATTTCCAGCGACTTGTTTCGAATAAAGTCGGTTTACCGGTTTTAAATTCCGGTGGGCAATATTGTTACTCTGAATACGTTTCACAGCAACACCAATCACCTGCATCACTTGGGCAGATTATCGAGCATTCGAGCTCTTATCTCGCACTCCCGACCATTGTTGACGGAATATCGTATACGGGGGTGCGCGATATAAACACAAATGAAGGGAAGCACAGTAATTATCGCGCACAGTAATTAATGCTTTCATAAAACATTGGGGTGAAAAAATAATAATGAATTAAAATTAAATTCAAATTAGAGGTAAAGATGATAGCAGGATTGTTTGGCGGTTTATGACCTGTCGTTTTCTGGAATGTCTTCAATTTACATATTTCTGAAAAATACATACGACGGCCGTCAATCCAACAACCTAAAAATTCAAAATTATCGTTTTTCACATATAGTCAGGGGGCATTCTTGAAGACTGGCTATAAATCAAATCATATAAAGGAACAATTCGTTCAGGGCAGTCTCAAACTCTCTACACTGTAGGTTAATAGACTGACACCTATCAGAAAACAACTACTCTCCTGGCTAATACCAACAGCATATGCAGGAAATACTTTAGTGAAGATTCCTGCACTGACACCTGTCGGATATAATCTAACGCCCTCCGTGGTTTTAGCCAGGGGAGTAGTTGTTCTCTGATAGGTGTCAGTCCATTAACCTACCTTGCACTGACGAGAGGCCAACTAGCCCGAAACCGGTCTGCAAATGTGCCATTCAATAATTTAAAATCGATTCCGGCAGTTGTATCGCCAACAGCATATACATGAAATACTTGAGTGAAGATTCCTGCACTGACACCTGTCGAATATAATCCAACGCCCTTCGTGGTATTAGCTAGGGTAGTAGTTGCGCCCTTCGTGGTATTAGCTAGGGTAGTAGTTGTTTTCTGATAGGTGTCAGGCCATTAACCTACACTGTAGGGAGTTTGAGACTTGCCTAAACAAATTGTTCTTTTATATGATTCAAAATTATTGAAATTGTACTGAGCAAGCAAGTTTTTGAAGAGATTAACTCATGAACCTGCATAAATTTCTCTTTTATCAAAGGTGAGCAAAGTTTAGCATCAAAACTGAGTTGATTTATTTATCAGAAACTTATTAAACACAAAGGTAAAAAAATAATATTTGTTTTACTTGAACCGACTAGTCAAATATAATTAGAAGAAAATAGATATTAACAATATAGAAATGTTTAAAAAAGTAATTCAAATAACAGCACAAAGGTGGAGATATTTCCATATTTTTTTGCTTTGACAATAATTTGAAACTATGAGTCTTTCACTAAAGTCAAATTGTGAGAAAATAAATGATAATATTAATTGATCATGTTGTGGGGGCTTCCACGTCCGATGTCTGACAAACCATTTAACGCTTTCGTGCTCCTCAACATGGGTCCGTAGGTTTATAGGCCTTCCGTTTCGTCTGCAAATACGGCGGACATTATAAAAGCCAACCATCGCCTGTGATCTACTTTGTAGATCACTCGGATCATTGCCGCAGTTATAGATGAAACGTCGTCCCTGATAACCTTCAGACCACGAAAGCAACGTTTGATTCGATTTTATAATATTTCCTGAAGTGGGTGAGTTGAATAAACTTGGCTTCGGGAGGTTGTGGATGCAGGAAACGTGACCAATTGCGATGCCATTATTCCATTTCGGATACTAGCTAACGTTTATTAAATAAGTATGTGACGATTTTAATGGATTGAATTATAGTCTTGTGACTCTTCAGTTTTCAAATTTACATAACTGCTTGGCGGGGTGTGTGCGTAGCTATACAGTGTTGATCAGTGTTAAACTGTTGATAAACATTGAATTTTCACCGTTTGTTTGAAGGTGAATGACAATGTTTCGTGGTGAATTTCAGCAGTTCGGACTTCCATTGTCTAAAAATTTGTGAAATTTTTAGACAATGGAAATCCGAACTGCTGAAATTGAATTTTCAGCCTGCTCTTGATAGGATCACAAAATAGCACGATAAATTTCAATACATGTCACGCAATTCGAGTTTTTCATTGATACCAGATATAATATATACAGAGTGACCCAAACAGAAAACCGTTCTCATGTTATACGATTCTTTGCGATTTTCGAAATATGTACTTTTTAATGATTCTATGAAATGGTTTGGCCTAAGCTGCTAAAATATTTTTTAATTTATTTTCGAGTGTTTTGTTTTCGGTATTCATTTGTTACAAGTTCTTTATGAATAATTCTTTCGTGTTCAAAATACTTAGTTGACTGAAATTGCAGAATGAGAAGAGACGTTTTTTTTGCATTTAAAACACATACTAACCATCTTTGACAATAGCAAACTCCCCTACCCTTTATAAGTGAGCTCTATTGATCTCTAAACATTTGGCAAAAAATGTTGGACATACCAATCAGTCCCTCACAATTTCAAAAGGTAATATATGATAAAAAATTTGTAGGAATTCATATTTTATAATATATTTTCATATTGTAATGTGCTAGATATTTTCTATTATTTTTTTATCAATACCTATACATAAGGGATACCGAAAAAGTGCAATTGGATTAACAGCAACCATTTCTGTTGAACAGTGTTGATCAGTCCCACGTAATTTAACTCTCTCCAAAACAATGTTGACACACATTTTTGTTCAGTGATGAAGACGGAAGATAAATGGCAAGTGTTTTTAATACGAATTCATAATTTTTGGGTCATTAAAAGCCAAAGATCAGGTTGAAGTGATTAGGTCAAATTTAAGAAATTTATCACATTTGATCCATTGTATAAATAATAAGAGAAACTGTGTACATTGAAGAGAGTGAAGATAAGGATATGATGAATGTGGTTTGATTTTCAAGCCATTCCAAGATTAGAGTTCAAAGTTTCGTACAAATATATTGTGTCGATAACATAAAAGCGAAGGAAATGAACACATGTTATTCCGAAATTGGTTTATTACTTCAAGTATGACCTACGGTCAAGAAAAATACAATATTGCTGGTTTGGAAAGAGTTTATAGAGATTATGATGTGAATTTCAATTGAGCATTTTTCATTATAATTCAATGGAAAAATTAGGGAGATCTGATAGGTGAACCAAAAAAGTTTCACCTCTTTCACTGATCTGTCAGTAATATTGTTAAATAAATTCATTCACTGTTGAGGGAATTTATTTCCAAAAGTGATTTATTTTTGGAAAAAAAATTCTATTTGGTATAGCTCCATCAATATATAAGAAGTGAGGACCTTGTGAAGATGTGTAGGTCATACACAAAACTTTCTTTCGCATACAAAACCGATGAAAAAATCCATCTACTTTCAAATATGTTCATTGAATACAGACATTAATTTTTCTCGTCCAGTTTGTACCTAAAAAGTTCGTAATCGAATTGGAACAGATACCATAGACAGAATGGTATACAACATAATATTATACCTATTGAAGAGTATTGATAAAGAAAGAAATAATTACTGAAAAATTCCATTTTTACATATTTACATATTTACATTACATTAAAATATTGTGAAATAACAAGCACATGAATGTGAAAATAGTAACTTCACTTAAAATGAATATCAATTGGAATTTTTAGGTGATTTCTTCTTTCAAGGCGATGAAATGAGTAAGGAAAAAACTGAAAATTAGGTCGCCAAAAACAGATGATAAAACGCTGACGAACAGCGATAAAACTGATCATCATATCGGTTTAATATAAAAATTTAAAAATGTCCTGCAGTAACTTCAGTTACGAATAAAAGTAGTAAAAAAACAGAAAATTTCCATTTCTCATTTTACAAAACTTTCTTTAGTTCCTTCGTCCATTCTGTCTGTCTCCGTATTTTTTCCTTGGCTTTTCAAATGAACCAAACTCGGTGAGATTTTGATCCAATAACTTGAACATAGTTCGATGTGGTTGTCGTCTTACGCGATACAAGGTTAAATACATTTCCGATGTCCTAACACTGTTACTATCGTATTTGTGATAAATTTGTATCATAACTCTTTTTTTTTCATTCGTGAAAGCCATTTTTTGTCAAAAATTCAATGACTTGTATAATAACAAAATGTCATTTAGTGTAACAAATTGAAAGTCAAATTTAGAAACATCAAAGTCAAAGCCTTTTATGATAAGAATTAATTTTCTCCAATTTTTCAAAAAAGAATAATAACTTATGATACACCATTGAAAAGGTAAAATCTGGTTCTATTCAAAACAAAAAGAATCCAATGTAGCGCCCATAAGAAAAAATAAAGTTGATGATGATGGCCGGTAGATGAAAAGTCCGATAGCAAATCTGAAAACACCATTATGTAGCAGGAAAAAAGTAGAAATGTGGAAGTGCAATTTATTTTCGAATCCTTCGAAAAATAAAGCCAGAAAAAATTTTTCCGAAATTTCTGTTTTTTTCAGATATATCCGGATATAGTCGGATTTTCAGAACTTTTTCAACGGAATATTGTTGGCCAGATAAATGCGCAACTTTGCTCCAATTCAACCATCTTCGTATCTCTCATAGTTTCCGAAATCCCAATGGTGAGGATCGAATTTGAAACACCCTGTGTATATTTTTTGGTGTAGATGATTATCTCCTACAACTACTATTGGATTATTTGTTCATGTTTATTTAATCTATATTCCATATTTTATCACTTGATTTTTTTTCAACTTTAACATGTTTTATGTGACGATTTCCATGCTCGTAAAATAAAGTATTGCATTGTAATGTATTATAACACTTATCATTTTCAGCCAAACAAACGTAGAATTAGTGAAGTGACTGAACATATTATTTCTTGATAACATGCTGACATTTGAGGAGTATAGTTTTGTTCCTCATGACAACTTAGTCGTACGTCTAGATATTTTTATAAAACGTAGTGAGGATTTTGCCATGCAACGAAATTACTTGGTTAATATCTGCTGCAGTAGCAGACGAAACGTCAGATACAAAAACCTGGAGACACGGAAACTTCGGAAAATTTATTAAACACCGACCGTGAGAGCCTACTCAAGTAGTGAATATAATTTTGAATATGTTTGCTTATGACTCGACAGACATCTCACCAATTTCTTTGGAATATATTATTTAGACACAAAAGTAACAAGACACACTCAACAAAATAAGCACAAAAAATTCATCAACATAAAACTGAACTAAACCAAAAACTTATATTGATAAAGAAGAATGGACAACTATTTTCAGTTCTCAAAATGTATAAAATAATCTTCATTCGTATAACGCAACAATGTGTTCAAAAAATTATGAGAACCAATACTGACTGAATAAAAAGTGCCTGGATAATACCAGATATTTTGAAAAATAATTAGATATAGATGTTTAATATATGAAATTACAGAGACATCTTACCAATATTACTGCATTAGAGAAATACGGAGTACCTAAAAACACATAAGTAAATTTGATTCCATAGAGCTAGTTGACAAGATGAAATTGCAAATCAATTCAATATTTACTGCACTCAATTGGGATAGAGATATGCAAAAATATTAGGATCACAAAAACTTTTCCAGAAAACATCAACAACCTGACAAACAGTATATTCCTGAAACTTTCAAATGATGGAATAATAATGGATATTATGAATAATTTGAAAACAAAAAATCAACTGAAATCAAGAATTATCTGAACCCTGTATAAGCAGGTAACCCTTTATAAGCAAGAATAAGACCTGAAATTATCGATCCTTGTTGTCAGCGTTCTCCAAAATATTCGAGACGCTTATGGTGTAATGATTCATATGGGTAGAATTTTTATGCAAATTTGACAACGAATATGACTTACTATACTCAATAATAATAAAGACACCGCTGAAAGGTAGATGTGAATTATAATGACAGTGATATATAATATCATTTTAGGGTATGTTTGCATGATTTATATTGTTTTTTGAATTTGTTGCGTATTATCCTTACCTTTTGTACCATATATAACAATCTTGGGTCGTCACTTTTGGAACACCCACACAAAAAAACAATAACGCCAAATTTCACCCATTACTCCAATAAACAATCCGAATTGCAAAGAACATAACAACAGAATAATTATATCAATCACCAGCATAGATGATTCTTCTACTATGGCATAATCCCAATACATGTCAAAACAACTTAGCCGGGTTTTGTTTCAAAGAAAAAATGATAATATTCTCAACATCATTCACAAAAGATCAATTGATGACTAGGATAAATATAAATTTTGACTATTGGTACCATCTTGCGACAACATCGAAAGTACTATACTTGGTTTACAAGAATTTTTGTACAGCAGAAAATGTCTTGTGAAGCACTACGTTTCACAAAAATATCTAGGGTCATATGAAACTGTATAATCAGACAAAAATTAAGCTGTTTCCAAAGTTATTCGAACTCTTAATTTTTCGTGAATTTCTCAAATTGTTACATAGATATGAGAAAAATACGAGGTCACTTCTATAAATGGTGGAAAAAACTTTACATGTAGGACTTGGGTAAACATACCCGTAACATATTTTCTCATATAGAAAATTGGGATACTCATATTTCGTACAAAAAACAGAATGAGTGGAGTATCCTTCGATTGTAAATGCTCTCCTCTGAGATTTTAGCTAAGCCTGAGGCAATGATTCAGAAGTTCTTTTATCAATCTAGTTTTTAACATCCAGATGTGATTTATACTTTTTCAAATATTCAAATGAGGGAGAGAAAGACACAAAATATCCTTTAAATGTTTCGATAAGAGATTTTCTATGTAAATACCCTTTTCTTAACTTGGAGATAACATATTTTCTCTCGTTTAAGAACGAGACATGATTATTCAATACTATATATAGACGGAACCCATATAGAAGTCAAGAGTACTATGAAAATACTGATAAAGAACTATAGTGGAAACCTCACATAAAATACCTGACCACCAGATGTAAAAGAACCCCTAATATTATTAGATGTATCTCTAATATAAATTGGGGTGCTGATCGAAAAGTTATTTTTGCAACGTATAAATCTTTAATACTGCCAAAATTAGAATACGGAAGCATTGTAGAAATCGCTTGTATGAAAGTCGCTTGTACCAACTTGAAAAGATCCATAAAGAAGGACTTCGGTTAAGAATAGGAGCGTTCCGTTCTAGCTCAAATCAAGCAATCTTCTGTGAGTCTGGCACTAGTTCAATAACACTTAGGAGAAAAAACTTTTATTGAATTACGGAGTTAAAATATGGTCCCAACCAAGTTATTCCAATCATCCGATTATTTAGAATGAAGCACCAGCAAACAAAATAGTTGAAAAACGAATAGAAGATGATTTAGGTACTTTGGATACTGAGTTACTACCAATTTTTCCGGTTTCGGAAATACAAGGCTAATGACTATTGTACTCCATGCATCAACTCAAAAAAAAACAACCTTGAAATAGTATTACTTCACTGGCAATACTGATGAATATTTTCTTCCTCTGTTTATATGCCTATTTAAGGTTCAACCAGGCATTAAAAATAACTTTTAATCTCCTCAATACAGTATGGAGGTCAACCCTCAACAGCAAAGCTCCACCAGTTAGGTTTCTCCTGTGAAGGTATTCTGTGTTATTACGAAGGCGATACCTGTAGTTGGCAAAGCATTTCTTAAAATTTGATGTTTAAATTGAATTAGTGTTCCTAGAATGCTATTCTTCAGTTATCCCAAGTTTGCCTCAGGAGATGAAAAGATGATTGAGATATTAGTTACGACTATAGTGAAGAAAAATATTATTGATTCACAAGTCATTCTGGGGTATGATATTTTGCCACTCAGCCCGTGAATATTCATGAATTCAACTTGAAATATTCCTTATATTTTTCACATTACCTAAGTAGCTAGTTACTCGAATTAAAAAATGACTCGTAAAGTATCACCGAATTATAACGTATAGGCCGCAATAGAAAACATTGATCATCAAAATTCACATTTCCCGTTTCCACAATTCAGTTGAGGCACTCTCTATATTATTCACCATCAAGGCGTGGAATGCCTATGTCATATAATATAGCTCTGAGCTATAAAATATAGCAATTTGAGGGAGTAAATATCCCCATTTTATGGGCCAAATAAAAAATGAACAATACATTTTTGGGCCGCTTCAGCCTCGAACGGAAGAGGAGACGCCATAAACTCTTTATGCATTATCAATATGGTTGTAGTACATTCCTTTGACAGATTTACGAATATTTTCTCCAGGGCACGGTTCAAAATGACGAGTATTAAGATGGAAAATGTGAGATTGTTGTGTGAAATTTATGGATATACCTGTTGTACGTTTCGTGTGAAACATCCTCAAAGTTAAGTTACCTTGAAATTTATGTTTATTCTCTAGGTACGATATATGTCGATAAGTAGTTGAACTTCGTAGATTTCCTACGAATTGTACTGATGATCAGAATTTGTTATTTGGAAGTTTTTTAGTCAGATACTGATTAGATATACGCATTAACGACGAAAAATAAGTTGTAGATATATCCAGAATAAAAATGTTGGTTATTTACAATTAGAACTTGTAGTCCCACATTGTCAGAAAATATGCTCAAATATCAAGATTGAAAATAAAGAACAATTTATTTTGGATATTGAAATTTTTATCTTCTCGGAGAAAACCAAGAAACTGGAAATTCACAAGTATAACAACGAATTCAGTAAAAAACTATTGGATCGAAATATTCAGATTATTTGATAAAAATTCAATATGAAAATGACATGAAAAAATAAATTCATATAGCTTATTCTCGTGAATGTTTTATGTTGAGTAATCAGAGCGATTTCGGCGAAACGAAATTTCGCAAAGTAGCATAAAAAATGAAATTTATTGAAATGTTTCACGAAAAATCTTTTTTCTTTTTTTGACTGAAATCGTTTTTCATTATCTTTTATACAAAATTTTGCTTTTTTTAGAGGCTAAAATCGCTACTACGATCTTAGCCCCGTTCTTTCCAATTTCATTTCCAATTCATTTGTATGTACAGTAATACAGTAAGTAATTAACAGTTATTTCACAGTAACAGTTTTCATGTGCAGATCGCTGATTACAGATATGATAATACAAAATTACTCATTGTAATAATATATAAATACTTCTTATCTTCCTCCATATATTGGACCTTTCACCCAAGCGCAAGTGTGCTTGTGTTGTGATAGGTATCCTATTTTTAAAAGGAAATTTTTACTCTGTCATACAGTATATATACCTACATTCAGTATTTCTTGAAATGGAGTTTTTCAATATAATTTTTCAATAATAAGTTGATTGTAGCGTACAAATGATATTAGAGCAATTTTATATTTCTTTAAGTCCATAATATTCCTGGACTCGAGTGGTAGTAAGTTGAAAAGTTTTGGGACAAAGTAATATACAGATTTCTGTGAGTGACTTTTTTGAATAAAAGTAGATGGACAGACCTTTTTATAACAGATTTCGTTTCTTTCTCAATAGTTGTCCTTTGGAATTTTACATTGTTGTGAAATATCCATTTAAACAAGAGTGAGAGTAGAGATTTATTATGTTGAATAAGTTGATTTCTTCATACAGTTTTTTGTAGGGAATAAACGGTCCTGACAGATAATTTTTAGTAACATGTTTTGCATTATTTGTTAACCTCCTAAATTTTTTTCAAAAATTCCTACCCATGCTGTAATGCAATACTTGAAAACAGACTCTGCCAGTGCGTACTATAAGATAAGCATGTTCATTCGAGTTACTATATACCTCATGGAGTACAATTTGTCAAAGAGTTGCCATAGTCTCTTTGTCATATACTGCGTATGCTCATCCCATCGTAAATGTTGATCAATTATGACTCCTAAGTATTTAAGTTTATTTGATTTTTCTATAGCAGGAGAGTGGCAGATCTTTTTGAGCGCAATTTATTTTATGTATCTTTAAAAAATTTTTATTTGGTTGGTCGCTATTTGTTAAAGTGATTGTCATGAATTTTGTTTTTCTAACGTTTAGGCTAAGAAGATTATAATCGATATATGCTTTCATTTTTTTCATTTGATTTTCAGTACGGATAAAGTGATAAACTGTAAGTAACTTTCGTTGCATGAAGTTTTTTCAGAAAATAATGCTTTTCAAATTATTCGTGAGTGAAAGTGTCAAATTTTCAACAAATAAACTCGCATTTTCAGACGGTTACCTGTGAATAACACAAAAAAATATTTTATCGAGAAAATCATTCTCAGAAAACATGTAGCCCATGAGAAAGAAAAGAAAAATAATTCCTAGTGTCTGTAGACCCAATACAAACGGATGCTTATCAAAAGTTAATTCCTGTTCTGTAAAAAAAATTAAATTTCCAATATGAAGTATCTCATGGAATTTTTTTGTGCTTGAAATGAATCACTTTTTTATATAAAATTCCCTCATAACAAAGCTAAGCGAGTTATGACGAAAATAATCTTCTCTTGATTACCACCCCTATTGAAAATGATAGTTACCACTCAACAATTCAGTTTATTTATATACCAGGGTGGTCCCAGAAGTACCCGGCTTGACCTAGAGATGACGGTAGTTGTTTGAAAAATACCACTGTATTAGAAAGTACATGTTTCAAGTTTGAAGCCGCTACGTTGCTTAGAATTTGTGAAAATGGAGAAAATAAGTCATCGTTATGTGATACAATACTTTTATTTGAAATGCCTCAGCCCAACCAATATAAAAACTGAACTTGATTCTACTCTGGGTGAGTCTGCCCCTTCGTTTGGAACAGTAACATATTGGGTAGCATAGTTTAAACGAGGCCGTACGAGCTGTCAAGACGAGCATCGTGGTGGTCGGCCAAGTGAGGTGTCAACTCCAGAAACGGTGAAGAAAATCCACAAAGCGATACTGAATGATCGTCAACTGAAAGCGCGCGAGCTGGCAGACTCATTAAACATTTCAAAAAGTCCGGTAGATCGTCTATTATCTGAAAATTTGGTGAAAAAAATGACGTGAAGATGTTTCACTTGAGTGTTCAGCAAAGTTTTACAGCAAGAAAGCAGAATTCTTGCATCTTTTCATAACCAAGGATAAAACATGGGTCCATCACTTTACACCAGAGACCAAAGAACAATGAAAACAGTGGGACTCAAAAGGGAGAACCGGCTCCAAAGAAGGCAAAGACCGTTTCATCTGCAGGCAAGGTTATCGCATCGAATATCTTAAAAAAAGTAAAACTATCAACGGCGAGTATTATGTGAACTTACTGCAACGTTTGAGTTAGGAAATAAAGCAAAAATGACCACATGTGGCTGAGAAAAAAGTGTTGTTTCATCAAGACAATGCACCAGTTCACAAATTCATTATCGCAATAACTAAAATTGACGAATTAAAGTTTGGATTGCCATCTCATGTACCCTATTCGCCAGATTTAGCTCCCTCGGATTATTTTGTCTTTCCAAACTTGAAAAATTGGCTCGGTGTTCAAAGATTTTCCAACGATCAAGAAGTGATATTGGCAGTTAATGGCTATTTCGAGGAGCAAGAAGTTCTTAGTATAAAACGGTGTCGAACTTTTTGAAAGTCGCTGGGAAAAGTGTACAGAGCTGCAAGAAGATTATGTTGGAAAATAAATACATTTTTCGAAAATTTTTGTATTTTCTTTGTTGGGCCGGGTTACTTCTAGGACCACCCTCGTAATATGCTGTAGAAGTTTGACTGGTTCAAAGTGCTCAGTTTTGAGACAAGTAAGAGTGAAAAAATAATTTTCATAATTTTGCAAAAAATGCCATATCTTAAAAACAACTGAGAAATCATTACCGATTCGCGAAGTATAGCTCATAATGCTGAAATTGACATTTTTCAAGGTAATTTGAATAAATGGATTCAGTTCCAAAATGAAAAATGCTCTTTTCATTTTGAGCTTTTCTTTTTTAATTGAGTACATTCAAAAACTTATAGAGTACATAAATGAATAAGTACATAAGTGAAGTAAAATTTTCCGGTGGTAACGGTGTTTATCAGTTGGGGTGGTATTTGGGGATCATTTTCACGTTTTCTTGTCGCCGAAAAAGTACGGAACAATTTTATTTTCGTCATAATTGGCTTATTTTGATGCTAGGAATTTTCATTATAGAGAACAAAATGTTACTTGATTCTAAACAATACCTTCCATTTAATAGGTATATTCTGTAGAAATCCTGTGAATGATATCTGATTTAATTCTAATAACGAATGTTTGGAATACAAACTGAGTAGAAAAAAGTGATTTTTGTATAATTCAGTGATCATATAAAAGTATTTGTTTCGAAAGAATTTTTTCTTTCGTGTGATTCAATATTTATATGAAAGTAGCTATTTCAGAAGGGCTTTTTCTTTCATTTTGTATCTGAAAGTTACTTCTTTGCATGATCTACACATCTATGTTAAGAGTTATTTCTTTTAAAAATAATTGCTTTCTTTCTTTCTTTCGAAGATTCCCACATTTTTTTGAATCAAGATGATGTAGTAGAAAGCCAAAAACTTTCTTTCCCAAATACCTGGCTTGTTTGTTGTTCATTTCATTTATCCCTGGTGAGTTTAGAATTGTTCATAATTTTTTTCTTATAGCTTTCTTCCATATCCAAAACCGCGCATTTCACAATGGAGTCATTCAGAGTTGTGTGTTTTACCACTCTCCGTAAAAACATCATTTGAAAATACAGGAACTTCCAAAGCCTCCCCTGTTTCCATAACGAATATTATTTCTCGGAACTTCATTACCAACTCAAATACAAGAACGTTCCCTACCAGTCAACCCGGCTCGCAAAGCCAAGTCGGCATACCGACGCCACCTGAGACCTCAGAAGAACGCATTAAGAGGAAATATCGACAGCATGGGGGGCGTCCTACGACGCCGGTCTACGTCGCGACGCCTAGAGAAAACATCCGCCTGATTGAAAGTACACAACAGCTGTGGCTCGCATATTGGACCAGACCCTCAGACACTTGGGTCTGGTGTTATAGGGTTGATTCCCTCCCTATGGGCGAACTTGCGGACTTCTGAGTACATTTTCGTGTCGAACAAGTCAAAATATTATCTATTGGAATTTCGCCAAGTATTTCATAAAAGATATTGATGGTCAGGACCGACTTGTGCGATTGTGTCCTGAAGCTAAGAAGGGATATAATTTTTCTCCGGATATGGAATATTGAAATCTCTATGCAGAAAATGAGAAATGAAAATTGTTTATCACCACTTTTATTCGTAACTAAAATTACTGCAGTTTTGCTTCATCAATCGTAGCTTCCTCATAAAATAGTGAATTTGTTCATATTTTGACCATCTTCATATTATTCTTTATATAGTTTTATTCAGCTTGCCCTATTTGTTTGTTTTTTCTGGGTAAAATTTAGTAATTGAAGTTTGACCCCCTTCCTGTTAACATATTGACCTGATATTTGGTACATACATTTAGTTTTAATGGCAATACCATTTAATGAATTCGGTATCATTGTAAATCCAAGATGGCCGCAGCTACAAAATGGCGGATTACATATTTTTTCACAACTACCTCAATATGGGTATCAAATGATACGAGCTTGACTAGTAGAATAATACTACGCTTTGAAAAAGATGCAAATTAAAGATGACCGCAGCTACAGAATATACTATTTTTGGTGTCGGTTCAGTTATTGAAAATTTACAAATCATTGATCTTCTTTTATCATGACCAAATCACTCATTTTGAAATATATCTTTATTTCTCTGAAACATCTTAACTCGAATACAGCATAGATTTTGAATGTTATTATCTAGATAGATAGAACAGTTAAATTTTCTTAAATTTCTGGGTGTCAAAATAGATCAGAAAATAACATGGGAACCTCATATTGGTGAACTCACAATCTGGATGTCAAAATAGATCAGAAAATGACATGGGAACCTCATATTAATGATCTAACAAATGAATTGAGTACAATTTGCTTCATTATTAGACAACTGAAGGGCACAATATCGTTAGATACACTTGAATTAGTTTACTTTGGACTTATACAATTTTTTGGGGAAATTCAGTACATATGAATAAAGGCTTTATCATTCAAAAGAAAATAATCAGATGTATGGCTGGTGTAGATCGTGGAACCACCTGTAGAAACATATTCATACAACTCTAAATTATAACAGTTCTTTCACTTTACATTCTTCTGATTATCATCAATGTCAGAAAAGAAGAACATAACCTGAGTAAAAGATGTGATATACACAAATACAGTACGAGAAATAGTGAGAGTATCCACCAGCCATATTCAAGATTGAGCATTGGTCACGACTCTCACATAAACCAAGGATTCAGGTGCTATAACCGACTTATGTATGTATTCCCGCACTTAAGCTCAGCAAGTTCAAATGTGCTGAGGGATAATATGACTCGTTATCTAATAAATCAATTCTTTTTCTCCATTGAAGGGTTTTGGACGCTACGTTGTAGAGAATTTTAATCCAATCATATGTGTATTTCTCAAACATTGAAGAGTTTGTAGACGCTACATTGTAGAGAATTTTTATCCAATTGTATGTATATTTTTCATATTTTGAATTGTATATTTCTGAATTTTTTTGCCTTGAAACTAATCCGATAAGTTTTCTGCATGTATCTATGTATTCTCTAGTAGGTATATGTGAATTCTTCAGTGATGAATACATAAATTCTAATTTCAATTCTAATTCTAGAGAAGTTGCTTCTATTGACTTTTTGATTCTCATTCCCTATTTCTAGATAACTATATCAACTGCCCTTTATCGAATCCGCTGTGATTTTTTGCTGTATGATAACGGGTTCAAAGTTATGGAGAACCTTTCTGAACCCGGCATTTTTTTTCACCATGATTCTCATGACTGCTCTTAATTTAGATCATTCATAACTGTTGACGTCACCTCCTGATGATGTCAACTCGGTTGGTGAGAGGAGTGTTGGCCGTTTTGGTATGGTCAGAATGATAAATAATGAGGCGTTACAGGTTACTTGGCTTCTATTGTGGGTATGATTTTTGGTTTGTGAGTGGAAATCTGTCATCTTCAATGAATTTTTTGCACTTGGTTCTTTAGCAGTTTTCAAGTTGAATTTAGGCCAACTCAGTGAACTACTTATATTTATATTACATTTATATTTATTACATTTTTACTACTTATATTTATGTTACATTTTTTGAAATTTGCGATCAACTCTTGGATGAGTGTTGATTTTTCGCTGTTTCATGATTTTTGATTGGAATTTACGACATGTTGATGTGTTCAACCCGTAAATATACGCCATGATTGATGAAGAAAGTCTTCAGTAATCAACGGTTATTCAATACGTGTATTCAGAATAATAATAAACTAAAATATAACCTAAAAAATTAATTTCTTTGATTTTCGAAGTATTATATTTACTTCATTTATTTACTTCATTACCTTGGACTCCGTAACCTCTTTTTATATTTAATTTCCAGTGTGTGAAATTTTGTCTTTCAGAGGTTCCTTGTAAATGATTTAACGCATCCGGCAAAGTTTTCAATGAGAAATCGGTTATTTATTAAACTGTATATACAATTTATCGCACTTCAGGGTTAATGCAAAGTTAAAGATGATTCAAAAAGTTGTATGTGTAATTTTTGCAGTTTGACTTCGAACTACTTTCTGAATTTCAATGAGAGCTTCAATGTCTTGAAAACAGTAACTGTAGATGATGTATAAAAGTTCATTCGAAGTTTTGGCTTTTACGGCCAGAAGTCAAATGGGAACTGTAGTCATTCAGACTAGGTAACCAAAGTCCAATGGAGAGATTTTTTTCGAACGTTTCACCCATAACTGTGACAATGACAGGCGTTCTCAGCCGTAGTTGGTGCTATGCGTTGCATCCTCGTAGTTATAGACTCATTAGAATAGGATAGAATACAAATTTATTCTATAAGCCAAAAAAGATTGGATAGAACATGTCGAAAAATAGTACAATACAATCAAACACAAATAACAGAAGGGTAATAAATTAAGATATGGAATTAAATATTGGAAACAGATTGCTGGTAGTTTAAGAATTCATCAATACTGTAGAAACAGTTTTTGCAGAGAAATAATTTTAATTG
>WOGR01002155.1:0-18069 GCA_015342045.1 Leptinotarsa lineolata | reverse complement strand
TGATTCTAAATAGAATTAACCGAGCTGTATTTTCAAATGGTTTTCGAATGCTCATAAACACTAATAAAATAAATCAATTATGCATTCATGCCACCCACCAGAAATAAGAAATTCAACGTTACTGGTATATTAGCCATATTGTCATCCAGTCAGCCAGCGCCCTCTGTAGTGTATGCGAAAATGTGCTCTTTCTAATTTCAATGGTTCGTACACATAATTTCATATTTTTATTAAAATAATTTCATAATGAATGTTGAGCCTAGTTTTGTTAAAGCTGACCGCGACAACTTACCAAGAGTCGATTTTGAAATGATCGATGAATTTTACTCGAAAAATTTGCAATGCAAATTTGAAATGAAAAATGAAAAATTGAAACGGTAGGTGGTATATTTAGTAGGTCCCGTTTATTTATATGACATTCATTTCAGACTTTGCCTTCTATCAAAGGTATAAAACATTTTGACCATTTTGGTGGTAGTTATGGTAGAATTCAATCCAAAAATAACCTAAAAAATATTTTTCAGAATGTAAACTAATAACACATGCAGCAAAATTGGCACCCGCTGAGACCTACCTTTTACAAAAAAAAACTTTCTTTAATTAGATAATTGTAACACTCGTATTCACAACGAGTTGACAAAAATAACAAAAATGGCGTCTGTCAAATTGGATCATCAGATCTGTGATTAGATATTAAAAACCAATACACTTGGCAACTCCGCTCTAGACTTGATCAATTTTATTGGTCAACAGACACGCGGCCAACTTGAATTATTGCTTTTTCGAATTGTTCTTCTTTTCTGCAAATATAAAGAGATTTTGGGACCGATTAGGCTTGATAAGTATAATATACCCTTAACTTGATCAATCTATAAGCAAACCAGTATCATTTTCCATAGCATGAAACAAGCCCACTGAAGGCGAATATTTACAAATTCGACAAGTTGTTGATCAATTATGCTCTCGTTTTATTAATTTTTTTCATAGAATGGTAGGTTCGAATGCTCTTTATAATCTAAAAAATAAATAATGTGGAAAAGTTCTTTCTTACGAAAAACCCCAACCTTCACTTATAAAGAAGTTTGTTTAGGTAACACTTTCTATTAGCAGGGTGTTTTATTTTCCTTCAGAGATATTTCTTGAATGTAGAGCCTATTCAGGTACGCCACTGCTTAATGCAATAATTTCCTTCGGAAACCACGGCAACGCCGTAAAACAATTGTAGCATAAACTACCTTTGTAATAGAGACAGGTGAAACAGTTGCCAGTCGACGGTAATCTTATCTGGTTTCGCCTCGATACAATTTTTTTCATTAATTCGTTTATGTCATCCGATAGGTTGGTGCGATTTTATGTCGAAGATTCCTGCCTCCGTATGACACACGCGATGTTTTGATAAGTTTTTTAGTTTCTTTCTCAATCTGTTGTCGCTATGAGTAACTCTACAAAGTCTATGAAAGACAACGTGAACAATATCAAAAGTGCCAACGGATTCATACCCGTGAAAATTACTTATCAGAATGGGTAAATTATTTTTTTAAACATATTTTTTTGATGTCTCGTAGTTGATGCAGTTTTTCTATCGAAAGTGATAGATTTGTACTATTAAAAAAAATATAAATTTTTGGTAATTCTTGGGTTGAAAAATATATATTTTTTATAATTTGTCTCGGTGTTGATTTTCTGATTCTGATTTTCTTTTCAGCCAATGCATTTCCTGATGATAGAATAATTTCCAAAATAAAAATAAAAAAATCTCGACAAATTATTAAAAATCAATTTATATTTATTTATATATACATGCAAGTTTTGCAAGCAACTAAGCAACAGTAATGTAAACATTGCATGTATCCTATAACTTTTTCGAAGAGACAGAAAAACTTGAATACATTCTTTAAGACAACACACTTTTTGATATTTCTTTATTTCAAAATATAATGCTCTCATGTTGAGTAGTGATTATATTTATCGATTCAAAATATTTTTCACAAATGAATTACAAAGTGGAATTGAAAATTTGTTGTATTGTTGTATCGTCAAAAGCCATGGCATTTTTTGTTGTCTTCACGTTAGACATTTGTTATGGCTTACTTCATTTTTGCGTCCTCTTGTAACAATTTTGTCTACTAAACGACCGAGAAAGGTGGCCATTTCTCGTGAGAATAAAGTTTCTGAAATCATCAAGCGATCAATGATCACTTTTCACTAGTAGGATACTTTCCTCTCTATGACTTATAACAGAATATTTTAAAATAACATTCATTCGTGAATGATATCCCGAATCAGAGTAATGTCATTAGAATATAGTTTGAAAATTGAGTGTCGGTTATGTGATTTGTCCCGAGATTGAACTCAGGACCACTGGCACACTAGTCCAGAGTTCTAACCACTACTCCAAAAAGTTGCTTACAAGTTAGTGTAAGATAAAGCTATCTTTTATTTTGTTATTGACGATACATGACAAATTTATAGTGGGGTACATTCGTTTTCACTTTCCGAGTTTTTACTGTTTTTCGCTAGAAACTATATGTTTTAAAACGAACTGTCAGTTCAACAATTAAGTTTGACGTTTGGAGAAGTAAATTCTCGGGGCTTACTTGCGATTGAAAATTGAAAAGATAACTGTATAGTTATGATTTGCTCATCTGTGATTGGCTCGAGGTTGTGAGTTGTGAATCTGATCATCTGTGATTGGTTCGAAGATGTAAGTTATATACCATTTTGGCAATAGTCATAGAAAACATCATCATCATTTGATTTCCAAACTCGAAATTCTCCATTTTATGTATTTTCTAACTAAAAATCTTTCACATAAGTAATCGATGTCTTTATTTATTGATTGAAATTGTGCTGAAAACTGATAACTATGTGGGTTTATCTACTGGTATACGAGGGCTGTTCAAAAAACTAGGTAAATGTTCAAATTTAGCGGGCTACGTACATTCGGTCAGCGATTTTAATTCTTTATTGTTGGTACATTCGTTTCGAACATATGTTCACAGTTTTAGCTGTTCAGCATGTTTAAGTTTATTGGTGAGAGGCATAAAAGTTATGAGTAATTTGTGTATTCGGCGATTTTCTGCTATAAAAAAATGGATCAAAGAATTTCTATCAAATTTGGAGCAAAAAATGGATTTCAGTTTAGTGCTCAAAAACACTTGAAATGTTGACAGTGTGGCACACGGTGATTATACTCCGTGTCAGAAAAATGTCTATAAGTTGTTGTTGTTTGTTCCGTTAACCAGCTGACGAACGTCAACCCTCAGAAGTCGAAACTTGTGCGAGCAATGGATTAACGAGGCCTTACCTTTTAACGTGCTTTTCACAGAAGGTCTGAAAGATGTGAATAACGACGCCTCAGCACATCAACAATTGATGGAAATGTTGATGAAGTAAATTGTTATGGAGAATTGTCGAATCACTATTAGAGAAGTTGCTGAGGATGTCGGCATATCGCTTGGATCATTCCAAGCAATTTTTTCGAAAATTTTGGGCATGAACCGTGTGGCAGCGAAGTTGGTTCAAAAATTGCCGAATTTTGACCAAAAAACCGTCTCATGGAATAGTTTAATGGCATCAACGGCGATCAAGATTTACTTAAGAGGGTCATAACTGGTGTCGATCAAATGCCAAGGTGTTGCTTACTGTTTTCTTTAATTACCGTGGCTTGGTGCATAATGAGTTTTTTGCCACATGGTAGTAAGGTCAATAAGGAGTATTATCATGAAGTTATGCGCCTCTTGCGAGAAGTAATACGAAAAAACGTCCGGTATCGTGAAAAAAACAATTGCGGCTTTTGCATCACGATAATGCTTGTTCGTAAGTTTTTGGCCAAAAACAACGTAATCTTGCCTCAGCCACCGCATTCGCCAGATTTGCCCCCTGTGACTTTTTCCTGTTTCTAAGATTGAACAAACCCATTAAAGCATGGCGTTTTGCTTTGAGTAGATAAAAAAACCGAATCGCCGAGAGAGCTCAAGGACATTCAAAAAAATATAAATTAGAACTGCCTTGAGGATTGAAAAAACGCTGGCTGGTACAAGTGTATTAATCTGATGAGGGGGATAAAATAGAAATTGATGAATAAATGAAAAATTTTTGAGAAAAATGAAAATTTACCTTATTTTTTTAACAAACAGCATATATTATGGGCAATAATTTGCCGTTATGATATAATCAACATTTTGAGACGAATTTATACTCATGTATAGCAGTGAATGGAGAACACTTCGAGCATCTACTTTGAATTAATGTAGTTTGGATTAATCTTAGTTAAATTTATGCACGTGTTTTGAAGAATTCGTTTTCGGTGCCGGGTCGAATCGAACCATAATTACAAATTTCGCCTGCCATCTTGTTTTTTGCATCGACAAAACAATCATAATTTTTTACCCTGATAATCCCTACATACTAATTTTGATTCGAATCGGATCATAATTACAAAATTCGTCCATTATCTTGGAGCCACCATTTTTTTTTGCATTGACAAACAAATCATTTTCGACCCTGAAAACCACCACTTATCAATTTTGAATCAAATCGGACCATAATTGCAAATCTTGTCCGCCATTTTGGAGCCGCCATTTTGTTTTTTTTTTCCTTAAAAAAATTCCAAAATGCATTATCACCGAATTAGCTTGCAAATGAAATATTTCAATTTGGAATACGAAACAGTTTTTTTCCGCAAGAGGGCGCCAAAATAGAAAGTTAGGTAGCGAAAATTCACATGACCGAATTCCTTACGAAATTACTTTTTTAATAATTTGTCAAACTCACTACTTTCCCTATTCAAATTGTTTGGGTGATAGTGACCGAGGGGTGGGGGGAGAGATATAACAGTTAAGGTTGTGATAGAAAGATGTCCCCCTTCGATCAAAAATCGACGTGTTTTTGCATTTTGTTTTTCAGAAAACATGCGTTTTGAAGATATTCGATCTGTTTCGTTGTCGGTGCCCCACCCTGTTTAATTAAATATGGAGCTATGAAAACACATGACATTACAACGGTCAAAACTTTTGAAACAACACAATAGTATTTGGATACGCTAAATAATTTTGAATCCGAACTAGATATCAAAAAAAACTTTATCATTTTTTTAATTTTTCAGTTGGAATGCAAGTTGTGTTTTGCTTGATGAATGATAAACCCTGTCTCAATATTACCTGCTGATAGTGCTGATAAAGGAAAGACACTTGTTATCAGTCATTGGCAACGATATTATACAAACTACCGAAATTCGAAACCATCTGATTGTTTCACTAGTTTCATATCATGTTTTTTCAGAAAAAAATCTATTAACTGGTTAATATTTTGTATTATATTTCCATTAAACTAAAAAAATATTCGTTTTTCCAATAACTGTAATAAAAATTAATTCATTTTGTCAGTACGTTGGGACAGGGCCGTCGCCATGGGGGGATAGGGGAAGCATCCCCCTGCTTTTTCGACTTGGAAAATTTTGAGCCGTGAAGATAGATAAAAATAATAGTAAAAAATGAATAAAAATTTAAAAAATAAAATTGATAGAAAAGAAACGGAGAGGTAATAAGAAAAGGGAGAACCAGGAGAAGGTTGGGATTTCCCAACATGCATAACTTGGAGATCCCATACTTTAAAATGCTGAGTTGTTTGAAAACTTCAAAAAAGTTTAATTTCTCCCAAGTAAGAGAACAGTCCTGAACAATCCACAAATTTTGTAGTGACCATTTTACAAAATTCCCAACTTTTCGCTGTTTTTTCGGCTTGGAAAAGTTGGGAAATTTCGGGCCGTGAAGATACAAAAAATAATAGTAGAAAACAATAAAAGAAATTAGAATTAGTTAGAATTTTTTCAATTCCCAACTCATTGAGGTCATAATTTCGTCATCCCATGTTGGATTTTCCAGCTAGAAGGAGCCTTGGTTCAAAGTAGAATAATTCCCATTACTATTTTTATAATTACCAAAATTTATTTTTGTTTGTGCATACCCTAACGAGCATAAGCATTCAGCCAATCTTTGGATAGCTAAGTAAGAAAATTAATATATTATAATAGTAACTAATCCCTCAGCTTTCATTTTTTCGAAAGTTAGGAAATTTTGCTGGTGGGGTTGGGAAAATTTGGATTCCCCCCCTGGTTTTTCTTTTTCGCTACAGTCCTGATTTGAGGGACTTGAAGCGTTTGAAGGCTTTGTCGTTTTCGAACGTGAACTAACCTAGAAATAAGATTTACTAGTGAGCATAGTGATCTCCTGTATAACAATTCGTATTTCGGGGTTTTGTTTCCAGTTCCTTCTAGCTCCTTACTTGTAGTGAAAGCTTGGCGTTGTAATAGACTATCACCTAGACTACATGTGTTTCCATAGTTATGGATATAAAGCACTCCCCACGATGAATGAAAAGCATTTCGGAAATTCTGAATTCTCAAAACAAAAAAATCACGTCTACTTCTGTATATAGATATAACTTCCTATGCGCAAGGCTAGAGAATGTCGAGAAAACAGACGTCTAATGGGTACATTATACAATAGTCTTGGATAAAATTGTTTAAAATTCCATTGCTTAATATAAACAATGCTATGATACGTTAGTTATTTTTGAAGTTCATTGAATAAATATGATAGACTTGGATGCACTGTTTGGTATCTTTGGTGTAGTAATGGAAGGAAGGAGATTCAATAGTTGAATCCTCCTCTTGAAGATGATCACTTGGTAATCGAAACACGTGTCGAGATGTTAAAAATAACGGTTTGGTGTAAGTAAGATTCAAATATGACAGAATAAATTATTTCTATAACGATGAGTATAAATCTTTGACGAATTGTTGAACATTGTCAAGAAAATAATCCTGATCGATTTGATGAGAATTATCTTGATTTAGACGTCCTCGACTAGCATCGATTTTTACACCTCTATTAATGAATTACATTTCCAGCAGACACAATTATACGAATTTGGTATTCGAAGGAAACTGGGTATTATATAAGAATTAAATTCATCATTTTTGAAATGGGAATATTCATGTGAACAATATCATTGATAAAAAATCATTTTCAATATGATTATTGAATTATTTAATTCATCTGAAATGCGTATTGAAAAAACACGTGTTTCCCTATACACGTGTTTCCCTATACACGTGTTTTGCTATACCATCTATAGCACAATATTATTCAAACAAATTCTGTCATAATTTCATAGTTATATAAATCATAATGACTATTACTACCTGACAAATTTCTACTTGATAAATTCATTACTTAAACTATTTACCTTTCTAGGAACAACTCATAAAACTGGAGAATAATGAATACAATTTTTACCTGAAACATTATTTTACCTATTGCTAAGATATATCCTAATTACTAATATCCCCATCACAAATTAAATTCAATAAAGGGAAACAATTCAAATCTATTTGATCATTAAGCATTCCAAAAGGTTGAGTTTTCAACCTATCTTCTTCGCAAATGTTGAGTTGGTTTTCGCACTCGAAAAACTACTATATATATATATGCTCTTTTATTTTTTTTTGAAAAGTTTGTCAGGTTTGATTAATATAAAATTTTTGACAAGAACCACAAGTCAACTTATATACTGCCGATCTATCTGATACTGGAGTTCAATCTTTATTGTTTTTGATGAATTAACTCAAATTATTATTTGTTCTGAAAGCTACGTCCAAGTTTTGTTTTTTTATATAACGAGCGATATTATTATTAGGGTCACCAAAGTAAGTTAGAGTCACATAATGTTCAGTGTCATTCTTTGTAATTTCTTAGAAATAATTGAATCATTAATATCCACCTCGTATCCGTTGTTAACAACAATATGTGCTATGAAAATCAGTTTTCTTTGAAAATTGATTTCTGAAAGATATGGATGTATAGATAAATTGTGTATAATGATGGTTTGAGGAAAATTGCAATATCATGTTCGCTAATAGTGGGAGATGCAAAAATGAATTAGCTGTTCAAGCTTTTTCTTTTGTGTGAAGAAATTTCAATGGATTAGTTACTTGGGAGCTGTCTGGCTTGTCCATTTCTTCCTAGTCTCCAGAAAACACTGCAACTTCTTGGGCTTATTGCGTTTCATTGGATAATAAAATTAACTTTTTCACGGATATGTGGGTCCAAAATTTGGATTTCTATGTAATGAAGTCTTAACCAAACTTTCAAGTGAAAATCTCACATTCAAGTATGCTCATACGTATATGATAATATACGTACAAATTTTTTTTCATCTGAAATATAAATTAATTTCCATAAAAATTAAAGTTGGATATTTTCAATTGTCCATTTTTCGGAAGAATAGGGATGAATTAATTTATACAAAAATAAACTCAATATCAATTGTCCAACTAATACTATAAATGAAATTTTCAAAGTATGATTTTGAAAATAAGTGAATTGTGAGATTCTATCTTGTAATATAATGCGGTATCAGGATACAATACGAACTTACAGTGTGATTTTTTCAAGTGTGCAACAAATGCGCATTGTATATAATCGATAACCGTATTGAATACATTTGGAATAGCTTCAAATCGAACAGCAGGCAGAGCAGGTTACAAAATAAAATTATTTACTATCGTAGGTATATTGAATAACAAATTGGTAACCGCTTTTTTATTCAAAAAAATTTAAGGGAAGTAGTTGAATTATTTGTAAAACGAATAGGTAATGCATTGCACTAGAAGAAATACACAATTCCTGATTTCTAGATTAAGGATATCCAGACATCGTGATTCATTGAAAAAACAGAAAATTCGATGGAAATTGGATAGAACGATATACCAACAATGGCCTCTTCGTTTCCCATACCTTATAGAATTGGATTTTTTTGGCAAATTAGAAATTGAATGTATACAAATATTGATCTTCTTCTGATAGTGAATAAGAATTTTATAGGCAGATTATTCAATACATGGAAAAGAAACGCTTCATCAATATTTTCATCAGCTATTTTATTTCTGGTTATATTTGTTTAATTGCCCGAGGACATCTGTATGAAAGCTTTGGAAATTTCTGTAAAGATCCTTTCTAATGTATTGAAACCACCATAAAAAAAATAAACAAATTAAAACAATATCTTCATTGACTTTATCTCTAACGCCTAAATTTGAGTATACTCAAAAATGTTTTTTGACTTCTAAAGGAACCATTTCGTAGTAACAAAAATTCCATACAAAACCTCTTTTTATAATTATCTCCGAAATTGTTCAGTTTTTGTGTTGAAATTAAGAAATTCATTAAAAAAATAATTGTCTATCAACTGATATGATAAACATACTTGATAATAGAAAAAAATTGTTGATTTTATCATTCAAAATCCAGAATAAACTAAAAATGAATTTTTTTCCCAGAGGTTATTGAATAATTGAAAAATCTAGGAAGCTAGCTTGAAACCATTCTGACTTTTCTATAAAACTATATTATACTGAATAATTGATACATACGATCAGTATTTGTTTGAAATTTGTTTCAATTATTTTTTCGAAGGCTACTTCTGTAGGATTTCTTGATGAGAGTGTAAAAAAGTAATAATTATGAAGCTACGGTGCGAAAATTGTTGAATTACTATCATGGTTAGTAAAAAAGTACTTACTTCTTGAGGATAGAAAGGCGCCTGCAGAGAAACACAAATTGCGTTACAGAAATCCGCGATACTTATAACAATAAGCGTCAACCACTGCCTTCTGGTGAATTTAGTCATTATTACCAGCCGAACTTATCAGAGAATACTCGCGTACTAAAACTTAAAGTGTTACTTCAAGTAGAAGAAAAAAAACACTCGATTGCTTGCTTCTTATCTGGTGGATCTTCTCAGTTCTCGTGGAAGTACGATAACTCCATCAAAATCAAAAAGTTGATATAGAGATATTTCCGAACTACCATATTTATACTTAGTGGCGGAATAAACAAAGTCGGGAAGAACGAATCGGTTTCTGCTTCATGTCACGAGCCTGCACTTTTTGAAAATGATAAATGAATACAGAATCGAAAGAAGACGTTTTTGTTCTTATTGAACAGTGGCGTACGCAGGGGGTGCCTTTTTGGCACTACTCTACGGAAAATATTTTTCTGCTCTAGGAAACCAAAACATGTTACGATGTGTTCTTGGAAAATCATATTTTACCCTTCCAACCCATATCAATAGAGAATTTTAATTTGAAAGGAAATATGTTACAGAGAAAACTATAATATTTATTTCTTGAAATCCTGACAGTAATTGATAGTATCTTCTTCAATTCTTTTACTGTCTGAAAGTTGAGTATGTTACGCAGTTTTAGCTTCTTGTCATAGTTTTCCATGAGTTCATGGTTCCTCAAATCATTTTATGAAATCGTAGCAAAGACTGCATAGTTACCTCTTGATAACTGTAATGTTCATTTCTTGAATTATTATTAACTATTTCAAGAATTTCTCTCCGTTTTCTACATTCTATTTCCAAACCGTTTCAGACAAAATACGTGCTCCAAACTTGTTCATTTGGGCAATAACTATTTTCTATCTCCGATTATTTCTATCAATGTTAGACTGGGCGTATTTTGGAATAGCGACGCTTGTTTGACTATCAAGATCGTCTCACTCAGTCATTAGTTTCGGTTCCATGAACCTCTTTTCGAAATTCCAGCTGTTGCTTCAAACCATTTGGAGACTTGTCTGAGTTCAAAATTGATGACTGAGTCTCATTTATTTTCAGGAAAGCATCATGTTCAATGCATTTGCAAAGTAATATTTCCATGTATGTCATCTTTCAAATAACTATTGACCAGTCGTTTTGCCATCGGTGATATCAAAAATAAAGGAGAAAGCCTTCACATATTTGAAAGGCTTTAACATTTTGAGCGATTATCAATATGGCTTCCGGGAAAAAAGATCAACAGGCGACCTTCTTTCGTATGTCACCCATACTTGGAATAACGCAATCGAGAAACATGGATTGTCAAGAGTTGTTGCGCTTGAGATTTCTAAGACCGTGTGGCATGAAGGTTCTCTGGCTAAACTTCGATGCTATGGCTTATCGAATCATTTTTGTGTCTTGCAAAGCGGCAAACTTGTGAACACACTGTGCGATAGGGCGTAGGATGGGCTCGAATTAATAGAAACATGATGTAAGGAACACTCACTGTCGACCAATCTCAAGGAGACTGAGATGGTCCTTTTTACCAGGAAAAGAAGTTTATCAGGCTTACAATCTCCCGAAATCTTCAAAAGCAATGTGAAGTTCTCTGAAGAGGGGACATACCTTGGTACTACCCTCGACAGAAAGCTAACTTGGAACTCTCAGTGTAGAGCAAAAAGACCATATGTGGCTTATGAGCAATGTCGAAGGACAGTGGGGTCTTTTACTCCGTGTGGTCACCTGGATCTACACTGCAATAATAAGTTAACGTGAGGAGCCAATGCATGGGGACAAGCAACGCCTATCCAAATATTATATCAAATATAGCGATTGGCTTGTTCAAACATCACAGGAACCATGAGAACAACACCAGCCGCGGCAATGGAAATAATTACTAGTCTGAGCCCTCTGGACCTATACGTTGAGGAGGTTGCATCAATGGTCATGGCACCATTGCGCATGGCTGGTGTAAATCTGGAAGTAGGGATGAGTCAATTAAGGCTAAGCCTATGGCAAGAAGCGTTTACTGAGTTACCTCTGCTGTAGGTAGTCAGTGATGCAATTGAACCCAGGTTTGTGATCAATAAACCCTATAAAATACAAATGTAACAAAACACAGAGTCAGAAGCTGCAAATGGAATACGTATATATACAGACGGCTCAAAAACCAAAGAAGGCCCAGTATATGGAATTTACTTTAGAAGACTAAGCCTAAAGATTAAGTGAGGAATGAGAAGATGTACAATGAGTCACATGTGGCTTAAGTGTTGTGGGCCTACACAGCACTTTGGCCGATGTCCTGGAATCCAAATGGAATGACGAGAGAAGTGTACTGTCATCAGTGAAGGAATTTCATTTGGATTTCAGGACATCGGCTACGAATGCACATCTTTACCGGTAGCAGGAGGTTGCATGTCTTAATTTGTTGGGGGTTAAAATGAACACCAATACGTCTTGACACAATCATGTCGCTGGAACTGCAGAGGCTACTTTTCAAAAGCTTGGAACACTATTCCGAACCAGAAAACTGTATACACCTCACCAACTTTTGATCCATTATAAAGCTCAGATCAGACCTTCTTTGGAGTATTGTTCTCATGCATGGAGCACCGCCCCTAAGCATACCCTGAAGATGCTGGATTCCATTCAGAAAAGAGCCATCCGTGTGATTGGAGACATGAACATCACTTGCAACCTTGATAGTCTAGAACATCGAAGAAAGGTTGGAGATTTGTCTCTCTTTTTTAGATACTTTCACGGAAGGCGTTGAAGTGACTTGGCACATTTGATTCTACCAGAATCAGAAATACGCGACGGACTACGGCTGCTCATCGTTTTGAGGGTTCAACTCAGTACACCTGGAACTTTATTGTTCAAGAACTCTTGCATTTGGAAAACTGCGTTTATGTGGAATGAACTACCTGAGAACGTTTTTCCAAATTAATTTAATCTGCAGCGATTCAAATCCAACGTGAATCGCACAGGAACTGCTCTTACAGCGTCTTAAACAGTTTCCTGTATTCCTTGTGTTTCGTTGTGTTGTTGACTATATCTAGCAACATACTGCTCTTCCTGTTCAATTCAGTTTCTCCTATGCAACATGAATTGAAATATTTTAATGGTTTCTTGATGATGAATAATTCATGACGAACTGAAATAACTTTTTGTATTCCTTGGCTTTGGCGGGAATGTGTTTTACAGTTTGAGATCTGTATTAATATTTCCTTTCAATATTGATTACAAGAAGTAGACCTTTCACATGAATAAAAGTTATTGCTTTCTAGGATTTGTGACAAGAAGTGAACATTTTGAAAAATATGTGATGAATTCGGCCGATATTTGATGAAAATCCATATCGTATTCAAGAAACACTTTATGGTATTGACACGTCTGAAGACGCTATTGTATAGCGAAACACGCGTTGAGTTTTTATGAAATTGTTTAGTGAAAATCTCATAATAAAGTGTTTCTTGAATATATATTGTAAAAAATTCTCAATTTCAACAATTTGAAATCTGAAAAGATCTTAGATATTATCAAACAAATATTTTTTTCTTCTAGCTCCCACATCGATCAGTAGAGCATTACCAGAAAGCAAGATGGAACATTTTGATGTTTAACAAATTCTTGGTTACATAGTTGCTCATTCACTTACTAATCCAAATATAATAATATGAGAAGTAGAGTGCTATCAGTTTTTGTCAATGTTGATTCGTTTGGTGACTGCTTCTATCTCACCTGAATTTTGTATAATTTGACCCCTTTCAACCTTTGGCTTGTGACGTTTATGCATGTGGACAATAAGTAGGGTCCATAGGTCAAAGATTATCTCTCTTTGCAGAAGAGATAGTAACTTATTGTGAATTTAATGATATTATTAAATGTTTGAGCAAGAAGTTGGTGAGACTTGGAGATAGGTCTCTTTGTATGAAGTATAATGTTTATTTAATTACTATCAGGCCCAAACAAATTCAAACAAATGTTGGTAGGTAGGTAGGTAGGTAGGTAGTTTATAGGTATGATAGAAGTTATTTTTGCACTATCGCCAGCAGATTCGATTGATATTTTGGAAATTTATGTAACTTCAAGTTTTTTATTATCATTAGTCATAATATATGAATTCGAAATAACTTGTTTATTATCATTAATGTGATATCAATATGTAAATATTATCGAGTGGGCTACTCAATTATCCACTGCACTAAATTATTTTAATTATGTTCTTGAGCAATCATAATCATAGAGAATAAATTAAGTAATGCCTATCCATTCTAAGAATAAAATCAAATATCGCACCGAAAGTAATTTTTTCATATCTGTTTTGTATTTATATAACTTTTCTGACATTAAAATACCGAAACTATTTTGAAGTTGATGGATTTCGTTTCAAATACCTTCAAATATTCAAAATCAGTATGTTGATTAGGTGAGAAAAAACATTCTCGTTGCTTTTATCCTTAATAATTAGGCGACTTGTTTATACACAAATTAAGAAAAACATTTGGATTATTAGATGTTGTCAATTTAATTGGCGCCGACCTATTGCCACACGATATGATTGAACACGTGATGGCTGAATCGATCCGAAAAGCTGACATTGATTGATAAAGGCCCCTAATTCGGCGAAATTGCTTGATGACCCCACTGATAGAACAGAGTTTTTGCTGTGATTCGATTTTTATAGACAAGAATATATACTTCTTTACGATTCTACAGAAATTGTTTTATCTTCAATTATCACTAGTTTACAGCCAATTTACGACTGTAATGCCAAAGGCAGTTCTTTGTTATTATAGTAAAAATTTCCTAACACGTAAGATTTTTAGTTATGATTTTTTTCACAAAAATTTAATGAACACGACATTCCAACACCCCCGGCAAATTGGGAAGAAGATTTGGAAATGTATGATGACCAGGCAGGTTCCGATGATGTGCCAGAAAAAGACGGTCCTTATTGTCCCGAGAGTGAAGGAAGAACACCCCATTCAATCGAACAACCTGAATTAAATGACCTAGTTTGGGACCTCCACTTGTCAAGAGAATGCCGAACTATTAGGGTCTAAATTACAATAATGGAATTTACTAGCCCCTAAAACCAAAGTTACAATATTTAGGAACCGTAACCATGAGCTATCCTCGTTTTTCACTATGCAGGATGAAATAAATGTGTGTTTGTGTAAATCCAAATGGTGTGATGGAAAAATTAGGATTTGCACATAACCAGGACGAATGACGTTCATTTATAGATTCGTCTAAAACAAGTTTAAAAGGCGTTTTGATCCATGATGGTAACAAAAGATCCTCTATTCCTCTTGCATATGCAGTTGCCATGAAGGAAACACACGAAAGTATGTTCTTATTCTAAGTGGAATATAATACGTATAAGTGGCAAATATGTGGTGACCTTGAAGTCATAGGACTATTACTAGGTCTTCAGGGCGGATTCACGAAGTTTTGCTGTTTTCTTTGCCTTTGGAACAGTAGGACAATACAGAGCCAGTATCAAGTAAAACAATGGCCTCCGAGAGATAAATATATTCCAGGTCAAGCTAACGTGAAGAATATAGCTCTTATTGGTCCCAAAAACGTTTTGTTACCTCCATTACACATTGAACTAGAGTTAATGAAAAATTTTGTGAAAGCATTAGAAAAAGAAGTTAATGCGTTTAAATAGCTTGAACACGTTTTTCCAAAATTAAGTGATGCAAAGCTCAAGGAAGGTATATTTGTTGGACCACAAATAAAAAAAAATACTAAGTGATCAACAGTTTGATCAAAAATTAAACAATATTGAATTAGCTGCGTGGAGTTCTTTCAAAAGAATTGTTTTGGAGTTTTTAGGGAACAAGAAAATAGAAAATTACGAAACACTTATAGAAGAACTACTTGAAAACTACTGCAGAATGGAATGTCGTATGTCACTCAAAATTCATTTCTTGCGCTCCCATTTGAATTTTTGTTATAGAACAAACATTATAATGTTTGTTCTTCAACATGCAGCACCCATTGATAGTGTACACAAAAATCTGGTCAACCGCCTAAAATTTAATCATTTCATTCTGATTTCCTCTATTTTCTTGCTCCTTTCAGCTACATCATTCACATTTGTTTGTTGATCATCATCCCATTTGGATGATTTCACTCAATTCAAAGACTGTGATTTATGTAAACCCTGAGATAGGAATCGTTTCAATAATATCCGTCCTTTCAGGAATTGATGATCTCTCGAGTGAATTTCAACGAAAGAACGTTAGTAATTAATGAACTCTCAGGAGAAACAATTGCTCATCGAACTGATCGTCCATTGAATCCTGAGACTAAGAACCAATTTGACGAGGAATCAAGGAGAACTTTGCAGCCAGCCAAGTAGTCGGTATAAAGCGTATTCATCTCAATGGTGCATTCTTGATCTTATAATCCAGGATAATTTGTTTTGTCATGGAAAATCATCAGATGTGTAGGAAAATGCAGTGAGTATTATTTGATAGTAATGAATCATAAAGATGATCACTAGCTAACAAAAGAGGAAAAAAATTGCGACTAATGTTATAATGGCTATACATGAGAGTTTAAAGCAACCTGACTGCGAATTCAACATTTTGAGTTATAGTTATTTTCATTTCATACAAATATTTTCACATATTATAGGGAAAAATAAGATCAAAGCAAGAAAAAAACAATATATTCTGAGGATAACAGACTTTATTTATAATACACATGAAGAAACTTTCGAAAGAAGTCTTTTTTGCATAACCTTTTTGTAAATGTTGACTTTCACTTACATGTTTCATCGTTTTCCCTCAAAAAGAACCAGCAATAATCTCCATCATTGCTGAATCCCATGGTAACGTTGCTCTATTGTCAAAATGTCTTGGAGAAACCTTTTCCCTTGTTCGTCACTGACAGCACCTAAATTTTCTGGAAAAAAATTCAAATGGGAGTTGAAGAAATGAATTTTGAGAGACATGCGACATTTCATTCTGCTGTAGTTTTCGAGTAATTCTTCTACAAGTGTCTCGTAATTTTCTACTTTCTCGTTCCCTAAAAACTCCGAAACAATTATTTTGAAAGAACTTCACGCAGCTTATTCAACATTACTTAATTTTTGATCAAACTGTTGATCATTTAGTATTTTTCTAATTTGTGGTCCAATAAATATACCTTCCTTGATCTCTGCATCACTTAATTTTGGAAAAACGTGTTTAAGGTATTTAAACGCATCACCTTCTTTGTCTAATGCTTTCACAATATTTTTCAATAACCCCAGTTTAATATATAATGGAGGTAACAAAATGTTTTTGGGATTAACAAGAGGTATTTTCTTCACGTTAGCTTTACCTGGAATATATATATATATATCTCTTGGAGGCTCTACTACTACTTTGTTGCCCTACTGTTCCAAGGGCAAAGAAAACAGCAAAACTTCGTAAATCCGCCCTGAAGACCTAGTAATAGTCCTATGATTTTCAGGTCACCACATATTTGCCACTTATACGTATTATAACTTATTCCACTTAGAATAAGTAACATACTTTCGTATATTTCCTTCATGGCAACTGCATGTGCAAAAGGAATAGAGTGTCTTTTGTTACTATTATAGAGCAGAACGGATTTCAAACTTATTTTAGATGAATCTATAAATAAATGCCATTCGTCCGATTAATGTGCAAATCCTAATTTTTCCATCACACCATTTGGATTTATAAACACACATTTTATCCTGCGAGGATAGTTCATGGTTACGTTCCTAAATATTGTTACTTGGTTTTAGGGACTAGTGAATTCCATTATTGTAGTCTAGAACTTAATAGTTCTCTTTGGACACGTAGAGGTTCGAATAAATGGGGTATTCTTCCTTCACTCTTGGGAAAATAAGGACCGTCTTTTTCTGGCACATCATCGAAAACTGCCTGGTCATAATACATTTCCAAATCTTCCTCCCAATTTTCCAGGGGTGTTGGAACTGGTAAACCTTGTCCATGAAGAACCGGCCTTATTGCAGAAGGAATACCCGAATATACAATTTTGTAAAAAATCAGACATGTTTGTCATGCAAACGTAAAAGTCGTTGTAATGATTCGTTGTTTCTCGCTAAATCATTGGAACTGCAAAAGGCATAGAAGAGCGTTTGCTATTTAACCAGTTACTCATATTTGCTGCAAGGTATATTTATTGGACCACAAATTACAAAAATACTAAGTGACCAACTGTTTAATCAAAAATTAAGTAATGTTGAATTAGCTGCATGGAATTCTTTCAAAAGAATTGTTTTGGAGTTTTTAGGGAACAAGAAAGTAGGAAATTACGAAACACTTGTAGAAGAACTACTTGAAAACTACTGCAGAATGGGATGTCACATGTCTCTCAAAATCCGTTTCTTGCGCTCCCATTTGAATTTTTTCTAGAACGAACATTATAATGTTTGTTATATAACATGCAGCACCCATTTATAGTGTCCACAAA
>WOGR01002154.1:0-18075 GCA_015342045.1 Leptinotarsa lineolata | reverse complement strand
ACTATATATCTCTTTCCATATCGATTAAAAACTTACGTCTTGATGTTAGTTTTCAAGTAGCCATTTTTGCACATAGTTTGATAAATCTGAATATTTACATTCATCCATTGTCTTTTTCTTATTGAGTCAAGCAGACAGTGAAGCTCAATTTCAACTACAGGTGTTCCGATTTTTTTTGAATTAACTTTTTGACACCCTAAAAAATTTTTATGTAACTGAATTATTACACCGCCCAAAGTTGGTAAATTTACGAAACGAATCCGATCCGCTAATCGCCTTTCCAAAAGCATGAGCTTTATGAAACCATTTTGATAACGTTAGATGAACATGATGTTTACACAGTCATTAACGTTGGTATGAGTAACATCGGTTGTTGGAATCTTCTTCTAAGATGCCATGTGAACGTAGTCAATTATATTTGATAGATACTTCTCCCGAATATTGTGAAGAACCACGAAAAAATGAAATACTTTATTGAATGAAGGATTATCAGTACTCAAATATTTTAGACACCAGATCAAATCACTGACAGAGTAAAAGTTGCCACTTCCTCGATTCACGAAACCAAAATAACCTCTACACAACTCACCTGCTATCACAGGAACATCAAAGTCGAACTGCTGACTAGCACTAGACGTCGAATTAACTTGCCTCGTCTTGATCAACGGCGGATTCTTACTCTGAGATATGGCCAAACTTCTCCTCAAATTTCCCCTCGTTGGTGATGGCGGGGGATACGAGATCCCTCTATGGGTGGGACTCAAAAGCTGACTGCCGTTTTTCCCGCCAGGTACCGAAAGGGTGTTTTGATTCAGGTTCAGGCTCATGCTGCCGACGTTGGGCGAGCCTAGAGTCAGGTTTGGCAGGCTCTGGCCCAGATTAGTGTACGGTTGTACCGAGAGGGTGTTCGGGGTCCTGGGGAAAAGGCGGTTTTTGAAGGAGTTTTTCTGTGAGACAGGACTTCTGTCAGTTCTGTCTGGCGGTAAGGGCTGAACACCTTCGTCACTGGATAACGATCCTGTTCTGTTCTCATTCTCCATTGAAACACCTCGGCTCTGATTATTCATAGAGCACACAGACGATTGGTCGTTCATTTCCACCGATCCGCTGAAAAACGTAAAAATATTTATTTGATGTTCTTCAGGGATCCTCTCCGAGACTCATTCAATTCATGATGTATACGAACTCAAAACTACGAATCTAAATACCGATACAGTAACATTTTTTTTTCTCGAAAATAATGAGGGAGAAGTAGAAAAGCGAAAAATTTTCCAAAAAAAATCTTTCGTTAAAGTAAAATATCTACCTGTGACTGTGTGCAAGACTGGAAACCCTACTGGCTCTTGACGAGGTTGCAAGGGGTGATCTAGGAACTAGTTGTAGACTGGGGTAGTCATTTTCTAAATTATAGTCAAAGCTATAGTCGGTGTCCACACTTTCATCAGCTATATAGCTCATCTGTCGTGCTTGTGCATACAGAGTTTGTGCTTTGGCGATACCATCTTTCCATCCCTGGAACATTTAAATGAGATGAGTCTTCGGTTGATGACTACCAATCGAAACGTCGTGAAGTACCTTGTCTTGGAATCTTTTAATTTTTCAATTCTTTTTAATTGTTGTTCAATGTTCAACTGATGCCTGTATTTTTATTTCATTGTGATTTTATCTCAGGATTTTTATTTGCTCAATATAATTGTTATTTTCAGTTTTTTTTTTATTTCATTGTTTCACTAAGAGATTTCAGCTCATATCATATTAGACAATGGAAGTCCGTACTGATGGAATTCATCATTGAACATTGTAAACCACCTTCAAACAGTACCAGGAAGATTGCTTTGCAGCTGAGTCAGCCAAAAAACCGTATGGACAGTCCTAAAAAGAGAACCTCCTGTACCCATATCACATACAGCGGGTCCAAGATCTACTGCCTCGGGATTTTCACCCAAGATTGATGTTTTGCAGGTGGTTGATTCAAACAATGGCACATAATAATACTTTTCCACCAAATATTTTATTTACGTACTAAGCAAATTTTTCACGAGATGCTATTATGAACTTTCACAAAGACCATTTTTGGGACAACTAAAATCCCCGCGTTATTAGAGAAAATCCTTTTCAGCAACAATTTTTGCTGAACGTTTGAATAGGAATGATTGGTGACTACCTAATTGGCTCATTTTTTCTACCAGCAAGATAAACAGGTGAATTCTACACGGACTTTTTGCGAGATGATTTACCCATTTCATTAGAAGTGCCGGTACTTCTAAGAGGTAACAAGTGGTTTATTCAAAACAGGGCTCCAGCTCATTTTAGTGTTCTTGCTCGTCAGCATCTCGGCATCACCTACCCGAAACGCTGGATTGGACGTGCAGACCCTCAAAATTGGCCAGCTCGCTGTCCTGATATGAATCCTCTAAATTTCTATTTATGGGGTCATGTGAAGGCTCTTGTTTATGAAACTCCTGTACTACATTTGAATGACCTGAGGAATATGATACTTGACAATTGCAATGTCATAAGGAATAATCCAGGTATTTTTGAACATGTCAGACAATCAATGGTAAATTGATTGCAGTCATGTATTTCATCAGGTGGACATTTTACTCATTCACTTTAGGGTCGAAATTGTTTATTATTTACTTTTTAGTTTTATTTCGTGTTGTCTGTCAAAGGATAGTTTTTTGAAGTGATTTTTTTTTCAAAAACACGAAGCTTGATATGAAAAAAAACACAAGTTGTATCTTCAGTTGCTCAATCTGAAAAACAAAAAACTAAAAAAAGTCACCACTGAGACGCCACTGCACTTGATAATCTGAATTTAGTTCAGGCTAAATGAGCGCCTTATCACTTCAAATAAATGTAGCAAATTTCAATCGAATCGATGTAACAATATTTGATATTTCATAAATATCTTTTTGTTTTTTAAATTCGACGCCCTGAATCTCAGAAAATATGTTCATAGGATTTTTTTTTCTTAAAACGGCCTAACAAATGACCCTCTCTGAAATTTCGTACCGTGGTTAGGAAACACCCTGTACACTTTTTTCCAATAGGAATGAATATCTCACAATAACATTTATTCGAAATTTATCACGTGTAATACAATTGAATTACATAACAAAAAATAAACATGAAAAAAATATTCAGCAGAAAAGTAAAAAAGCTTTCATTCTACTTCCATTTTTCATTGTATTTGAAAAAGTTTGTAAATTGATTAACATTAGTGTAACATAAAGCTAGTTGAGTTTCTATTCACTTTCGTTTTGTTTCATGTGTATTGTGCAGCACTAAACAGCATTTGCAGAATAGTACCTTCAGTCTGCTTTGTCACCATTTGTAGTGGTGTTCAGTTAGTTTGATTTCCTATGGGAATGGATAGATAGGTAGATGGATATAAATTAACTGGAAAGTGTATCAAATAATTCGAAGAAAGAATGCATTACTTCACTACATATAAAATTATTGCTAAAAAAATCTCAGGACTGAAATAATCTTCCTAGGCGTTTTGTCAAATTGCTTTTTGAGTTGAAAAAATCATAACATATTTATTAGTAGGTGTGATATATACTGCAAAATAGAACTCAGAGTTTGTAGGCGTCAGGAGCAACTATTTCTCCTTCTCCATTTTCAATTCATCCAACCAATAAGCTGAAATTTTTATTTGGATCACCAAACATCCATACATAAACTCAAGATATTTGAATTATTTTTCATGTAAATTCCTCAGTTGACTCCAAAGTTCAAATGGTATTGACATTTGCAATTACTAAATATTAAATTAATGAAAATCTTTCTAGAAAATATCGATTTTCAGCTGTCTACTATCCTAAAATTCATCTCAACATCCCATTTGGTTATTCAAATAGGAGCCTGACTTTACAGAGTGTTAGATGAAGCCTCCATTAAAACAACTAACAACAGAAATACAAACATATTTGCACTCCAGATTGAAATTGAAATACCACAGACTCCTTACTTCTGAACTATCAACCCGGAGCAAACTACATTGTCGGCATAATTAGACCAACACATCGTACTTAAACAACCGAATTGTAAATATGTCGCAAGCAACAGAAGTAAACAAACTAAAATTCCCGAAATACCAGCCTGCACGTTTCTCATTTTCAGCTACATTCTGGGAGAGAAAATTACCCGGAATATTTACACACTAACCAGCGTAGCCAGATTATATTTTCTGCATTCTCTAGAGAATAATCAGAATTCCATAAAATTCTTTAAATCGAAAAATGGTTTGGTAGATAGAACTGGAACCTCTTGCACGAAACGAATTTGTTATCAGTACAAAATACTGTCTCACGATGCGCTTTCGGTAAACAAGTCACCATAATCAGGAACTGACTAGAATCCTTGTCAGAACTCTACAGTTGTGAATGTTTCTCAGCTGCACAATTACAGTTGCAGTGCTTTGTATTCCAGCCAAGTGATTTCTTCAAAAAAAAGTAATAAACAAAGTTCACATTCTTCAAACAAACCTCATTTCATATTCATATTTCATATAAAGAAGTTAACATTTACCTTTATTTTCAAGCTGATATCAAACAGCTACATTGTTACTCGTTTAAATAAAAAACACGTGCGTCTCGGGACGCCCGACTAAGTTGAACTATTTGATATTGTTTAACTTAAGAAAAGCTTGGGTTATCACTTGAATTCTATGTATATTGATATGATAATGTAAGATGTAGGGTTAAATAATTATACTTATAATGTACATACACAAAATTAGTAACATCATTTTCAATCCACGTTTCATTTTTATAATACTGTTAACAGTAAGTATATATCTAACGCACACTAAACACTGAGCATCTGTCGGACGAGAGAGGAGGAGCCTGCTTTTCGCTGACGTATGCGTGAGAGAAAGGGAAGCCAGACGAACTGGCGCCGTTACGCGTTAGGTAACGAAGCGGTTTACCCTCCTATGAGAAGTTATCACTTCAAAAAACACAAAACTAGATACAAGTTCAGGTCCACTAGCTACCAGCGGTTGAAAATGTTGTACCTCTGAATGTGGCAGACAGTAATTGCTGAATCTAACAGCTGAATGGAATTCAAATAATCCAAAAAGTGTCTTTAGACTGCATTCAGCGCAATGATCCCCGCTTCTTTATTTTAGACGCAAACATTTTGGGAGGACGATTCTAGGTCTGGCCGTTTTTATGAACAGTCTACCTAACAGAGAATATCCCCTTCGATTGCCTATTGCGTCATTTCCTTTTTCAAATATGCACAATTCTTTCTTCATTGTGAAATTTACACAGGTCCTAGAACGATTTGCTACAAAACAGCTACAAGAGGTTTTTCAAGAGGTTATTCTGTCACATTCAATTGTTACAAATTTCCATCTTCCTTATGTAATTTGTTCTCGATTATATTACAGAACTCATAATTATCTTCAGATATGGTTTCTGTGTGTTTTATATTTCTTCTATATGACTTTCACCTTCATTATAAAGAAATCATTCATAGAGTGAATAAATAAAACTAAAAGTACACTCTATCTGAAAGCATCAGCAACTGGTCCCTAGTGACTTTTTGACATGAAAAAAGAGTCGAAAATGATGATGTGATGTTTGTTAAAATATTAAATATATGATAACAATACGAAATATGGGGTGTGTCATTGAAAAATCGCTATATTCTTTTTTCGAAATTTTTTGAGAATATTGTGAAAAAGCAAGCAAATAATCAGAATCTACTCTTTCTTAGAATGTTAACAGAAAAAATATAATCACACATGCACAGAATTCGAATGTTCTCACTGGAGAAGCGTATAATTTTTAATATTCATCATTTTATTCATTGAGAATCTACATGTACATAGCAGGGTTTTTCTTCAATTTCCACAATCTCTCAGTTCGTATATTGGGGTTATCTTTAAGCCCTAGTAAGTGATAGATAGCTGGTAGCAGACTTTAAATTATCTTTGTCTGAAGATATAGTCAAATTATCCTTCGTTAGTTTGAATTTTATCATTTATGATTATATATTACATGAATAATTTCAATTTTTATTATTTTACTGAAATCTAAAGAACTTTCTTTGCATCTGGCAGCGATGACCCAAACATTTACATACTAACCTTAATCTTCTTTGCGTCATTGTTCTGTAAGATGAAAGCCGCCACGGCCATATCGAATTCGTTCTTGTAGATGACAGCTAGACTCGGCGTTTCTCTGTGCAATTCGGACACCACCAGGCGATCGACGAGATACGGTTGTCGTATCACGCGCATGGTGGCGCCACCTTTCTTCGTCGACGGTTTGCATACCAGCAGCATGTCCGTCAAAAGGAAACAATGCACCTCCATCTAGAACAGAAGGCAAAGTGGAGAGAATTCATGATTAGTGACAATAGAGGAGGAAAATAGTGGCTGTCGAAAAAGTTAGACGAGTATGAAAAGAAAATTGTCACTAACTGGAATACAGTCCTGTCATGGATATGAATTTTTCATCATTCATAGATATATTTATTCAAATCAATGTGCAACCTACATATTTCCTATCGTTGACTTTTTTCTCTGGTAATCTTTTGAGATTTACTACTACTGAGTAGAAAGCCATCATACAAAGGAAGAAAAAAGTACCTATTTTTAATGATGATCCAAAATTGAAATCAGTAATAGCAAAAAAATTTTTGGACTCACATATTCTTAGCCGGATTAAATATTTATCAAATATTTCGTTTGGGAAATGAAGTTTTCAACAATCTATTATTGTTCGTGAATTTTAAGCAACTTGCTTCACACCAGGAAGCTGAGTAACTAAATTTTTGCGAGGAACTTTTCGTGAATGTGGTTGCTTGTGGACCAACCATTTAGTTCCTTCTTTTCCTGTGTATACTAAATCGCTTGAATCACTAGAACAGACCTACAATAATTCTTGATCTGTATTATCTTCGGAATTTGCTTGCTCTGAATCGGAGTTGTGTAAACTGTGCTCAGAACATGCATCTTCATCGTTGGATCATATGATACTCCTGCTTCTTCTTTTTCCAACATTTCATCCCACACAGCTTGCAGTCGCTTTTGCTCTTTTTCGTACCACATTATACAATGTATAAATTCACAAAAACGAAATGTTTTTTCCACAATTCGATAAAATAATAACGAACGTAATTAGTCGCGAAGTTAGATTTTGTCTAACACAACATAAAATTTTCTACTATATAATCAGTCGCGTGTCAGTTACTAGCTAACATTTGAACACTATATTCTATAAACACGATTCATTCAAAACTAGTCTTGCCCTTTAAGAAATGATACAAATAGGGTGGTCAGGTACATTTCTAAGAAGGCATACCTGAATGTACAAAGTCATAAAATTACTACCGTATACAGTGTCTTCTATGAAGTAAAATTGTTAGATAAAATGTAACAACACGACCGATGGCGTGCTAAGTAAAAAACTGCTCTGAAAATTTTCTCACAGAAACAAGAAATTTTCGACAGGAAAAACGATGATAGATATCGACATGCGGTTTTCATCATTGAGTTTTTCATAAAATTTGACCCTCAGATACAGAAATAAGTTTTCATCTATTTAGTTTCAAAACAGGAGTTTTGAAACTGAATAAAGTTTTGATAGTGTCCAATTTGACCCACTCTGTACACCCGGGATACGACTTTAGCTTGTGATACTATCTGCAACAAATTAAGTTGAATATCAAGTTTGTAACCATTGATCAGCTGTTTTATCAATTTAATAATGAATATTGAATACTGTTTGCCTTTTTTGGATTTTGTTTGACTTATAACTTGTTAAATAATGCCAATATAGTAATGGATCTTCCAAAGAACTTTGTACGATGGTGAAATTTCTTCAGAAATGACAATCATATGTGATGAAATTGTCCTATATTTGATTAAAATTCATAACGTATTCAGGTAACTAGATATTCACTTTTACAAAAAACCGCAACACGTGTTTCGCTTCACAATAGCAATTGCAGTTTGGTAAACTGTTCTAAAAAAACTCACAATGAAGTGTTACTTGAATAGAGTGCGACTACATTTTCACGAATGCTTTTCATCTTGATTAAAGCAGAGATAGATGTCAAAGATGAATTTTGGACACAGCTATTGAAAAACGGCGCATATGATGCTGACTTTCCGGGTCACATTGTTTATCAGAGGCGGGTGGCAGAAAGGATTCAAACAATTCAGTACATACAATCAGGATAGAATTAGCAAGCGATAGTGAAACAAGTGAACTTATTGTGAAGTTGTAATATATTGAATGTTTTCAATTTGTACTTTTCAGTTATTTATTGCACCACATTGCAAATGACAAATGAAGGCAACAAAAATAGTGGCTTAGAGAAAACAGTAAAAGAGAACTAGCACGCTAATGATGTCTTACCTTGGAAGCCCCGCTGTCTTTCAATTTTAAATCGCCTTCTAGTAACAGATGACGTTTCCGTTCGACAGGACAGTTCAACATCGGTCTCGTTAAATCCAGTTGGGTCAGCGATTTCTCCTTTTTCAAGATCTTCTCGATATCGTCGTCTTTGGACTCCTGAAATGGGAAATTGTGAAAATATGCAACATAAATATGGGTAAACATTGTGAACGACCTAGGAGGAAGCTACATCTTTCAGGTCATCTTGCTGAATGTATTATTTTTTGAAATGCATTATTCATATATTTATATACCGTGTCATTTCTGAATCTATTTGAAGATATTTCTGTCTTTGTTGCCGGAATATTCGGAACATCGTAACATGGTTTGGAGTATTTTATTTCTATTTCACCACTTCATTTTTTTTCAATGAAAAAATCATCGTTCAATTCGTGTTCACTCACTCAGTTTTTTCAAATTCGTTTTCATCAGAGAACTAGTTTTGATCCTCATCTTTTAGTCTTTTAACATTTCACTTCCAAATACTCATGAAATGATTTCTCTACTCACAGGATTGAAGTAAATATTTTCAGAGGGTGAAACTTTGAACTTCTATCATTCATTGAGTTATTTTAACAAAAAAAAGTCTGTATACAGAAGGAAAGAAATTGAGCTTCTTCATTCCATATTGTCAAAAATCTTTGGCCACGATGTTATGGTTCCAAGTTCACAATAGTTAACCAGTATGAAATTGAAATGGACTCATCATATAGAAAAAATATTAGATTATTACTCACAACTATATCGTAACTCTCTATTCTGGCGATGATTCCTTTCAATCGTTCCTTATCCTGCCGATGTTTGAGACTCGAATTCACATTGTTGACGAATTCATCAACTAGTTTTATCTGTAAAAATGAAAAGCTTCGGATGTTCAATTGGTTGGTATTTATATGTTTGGGTGTATGAAAATGTTCATACTAGAAAAATGTCATACGGTTATGATGATAAAAGAAAGTATTCATATATTCAAGGAATTCAATAAATGAGAAGAATTTCATGAATCATAAAAATGTCAAGATTTTTGATCCTTTTGATATTCGATATTAGCGAACTTTCACTGATAGAAAAACATTTGAGCAATGATCAATATCATCATTTCTTCGTTAAAAAGATTGTACAAAAACTTTTGTTTGAATATGAAAGAAAATAAAAGGAAATCCCTGTCGATCAATGACTCGCGAGTTTGTATCAGATGTTTTTCAAAATGATAGTATTTTTAAAAAGAAGTAGTAGTAAAATAACAGTATAACAATGTTATTTTAAATAAATACATATCAGCGAAGAATTATGAACACTTGTTTCGCACATACAAAAACGTAATATATTGAACAATAGTCTTTGAAAGACATTTTTGTGGAGGATTCAATACTGTTTACTGTTTTTTGGGTATATACCCTTCCATAAACTGAAAAATAAACGAATAAACAAATCAATATTGAATCTGCTGGAGTGTAGTAGAGGGCAAACTGAAAAATTCACCCCAAATAGTTACTGTGTAACATTCGTCAAAGGAATTGAAGCAATTGACAATTGGAGGCGAATGAATTTTAGGTTTCGAAAACGGAAAGGTCGACCATAAAAAAACGTGTGCGTCTCAGGATGCCCGACAGTAATGATAACTTGAACTAATCCAAGTTGAACTATTTGATATTGAAATTGTATGATTTGAGAAAAGATTGGACTATCAAGATATATTCCGAAGAAATGCGTGAAATTCCCAGGTACAGGTGAAAACACTAAAGCCTATGATGTGAGACATATGATTTTGTAGGTACGACGCAAAAGAAACAACAAAACCAGCTAGATGCCGTTCAGAGTGTTTGAGTAAAACCATCTTACATCTGTGTAACGTCTTCTTTTTGAAAGATTTGTCGCAAGTAAATTTCTTTATATAAAAAGTTGAATAAGTCACATTTTTCTCGAGGAATTTCATACTTATGCTCACCATAGTCTGCAAATTCTCCCTCTCAACATCCTCGTCCGTATTTTTGAGTATAGCTTTAAGTAGTAGGCCATATTTCGTCAGTCGCTGCATGGGTTGTACTAAAATATCCATCAGTCGTAGCCTAGGAAAATTAATAAAATCATGAAATTGGTAACAAAAAATTAATAATGAACACAATATATCGCTGATGAATTCCGGTGAAACTAAGTGCTCAACAGTTTTGAACTGATTGAAACTAAAATCAGACAGAACAAGTGATTTCCAATATCACAAAGTGTGGAGAATCATGATCGATTTTCTCTTTTCACATTCAGATTATTTGGAATTTATCACTATTTCAATTATGTCAGAAAAAAAGCAAAGCTTCAGTTTTAGGGTTACAAACTCCATCTGAGCTTTAAGATAGCAGAGAATATAATTTTTTGAACGATACTCTATTGGAGAAAAAATGTTTGCAACTAAGGAACAAACTTTCCAGTACTCTCTTGAACCGTGTCAGTTGACTTACAATGTGGAGTTTGATGCTATGGGAAAAGCCATATCTGCTATTCTCATAGCAGATATGGTTTCTTAATCTGGAGGTTTCAGGGAACATTATCAGCCATTATTCATTGAATTCAAAAGTTTGACTTTATCATCATTATCTTTTTATTACTTTCTCTTGCAAATCCATAATCATTCGCAGTAACGCAACCTCAAGTTCACAAAGAGGAGACAAGCAAATCACATAATCGGTACTAATTTCTTGTTTCCCCCCCAAAAAAATGTTAAACTATCGCCTCCATTATTATGTTTTACCCGCATCAGATCGCTCAATTCATTCTCTTTCAATCATCATTCTGAAGATTTAATTTTTGACTACTATTCTTATTCAAACTTGTGGGCTAACTTTTCTAAGAATTCAATATAATTCAACGGGTAGAATTTCCATTTTCTGATAATTTATAATAAATATATTCTTTTTTCCTATCATCTTATTTTCATTATCTGTAATCAGTATTGAAAGTAAAATGGTTGCTTCCCATATAGAAAAAAATTATAAGTAGGAACGTGTTAGGAATCACACGTTGAAAGCTCGCACAAGTTCCTCAACTTCTGAGAGTTGTCGTTTGTATGGGGGCGACAGTTGATTAACGGAAAAACAGATTTTGAATAGATTTTTTTTTTGAACAGAACTGTGCTTTGAATTCTGAATATATATATTACTTATCACGTCCTATTGAAAAAAGAGGGTTGGTCCAAAACATAGAAAAAACTTCACATTCATAACAGAGAATGTATTCTACCTCTTCGCAAGTTTTTTTATAAATTATGTAAACAAAACACATGATATAGTGTCGAAAGTTTTTTGTATACCTCTAAAAGTATTTTATTTAGTCATTATTGAGGATTCTCATCAAGTAGCCTGGGCAAGAAAATATGTAACATTGATTTACTCCTTCATACATTCCATTATTCATTTCAATATATATCGAAAGCTATGTTCTTTGAACATTAATAGTGAATAATAAAATTAATTTGCAATGTGAAGTGACTCAAGACTAGATTTAAATTTATGGAAACTTGACATAGTTTTGAATTCAAAAAGTAGGATGTTGGAGAATCTCTTTCTAGCACAGGTTAGAGACTTCTCAGAGCTGTCATATTTAGCAATTTTGAACATCTATAATGTGTATATTGAAAGACTATCTTCTTTGAAGTAATTTCTGCAAGATTCTCGATAGTCCAATCGAAAAATGATGCGAACTTTTCCCTCTTCACAAAAATAATTCTTAGAATGTTCCATAGAGTTTCAGAAATTTGCAGTGATATTGAATCGGCATTGATATTCAAGGTTTCAGTGGGTAATTCATCGTTAGGATTTTTTGAATGTATGGTATAAGAAACTCCTCACCTGTTACACTCCTTCTGACTTTCGCACCAAGTCAAATAAGCGGTGAAAACTTCGCTGTCTAAATTTTCACGGCAATAGTGCTGACACCTGCTCTGCTCGGCGCAATACTTGTAGTACGGCTGGAAAATGTCCTGGATGCTGTGAACGCCTTCGAGCATATTTTCCAAACAGGACGTCCTCTTGTACTTCCTCATATCACGTACGAGAGGGAAGAGGGTGTTGCGCCAAAAAATTACGTTGGCGTCCAGGATTTCGGTGATGTTCGAGAAAAGCTTGTCGGTATCTATCTCTTTGAGGAGGTTATGCGATTGGAGGTCTTTGAGGCACGCGAGAAAGAGCTGGAAAAAGTTGAAAATCATGAAGCTCATTGAAAAACTACTCCACATTGAAGGTAATACAAATAATCTGCGATACATTTTTTATATATTCTATGGAAAATAAAAATAATGACAATTAGGAATTGATCTCTATTTCAAGTAATTCATTTCGTCATGGCTTTGATCATCAACTACTAAGAGATCTTGATGCATTGATGCATCTGAATGCCCTCTCATATTTTTTAAAATCTCATTAGAGCGTCAATATTGATGACTAGTTGATGAAACTGAAAAACTGTGGCATATGAGGTGAACCACTAAGTTGATATCTAGTTTTTCATTTGAAATAAAACAAACAAAATCCTTCTCATCACAAAATCCAATGATTCCTTCTCACACACTGTTTACAGAAAAATAACCCATACCAACCGCTAAGTCAATGCTAAGTTCCATTATCATCTTGCTCAATTGAATTCCGTTTTGAATTATCTCGTACACAGGGGTATCAATCTCTCTGACAGGCACAATAGATCCAAAGAACTAAACCGACTCAAATCCGCCCTTCGCCAAAACGACAATCCACAAATCCCAAATCCAACTTCAACTAACCCGTCCCAACAAGCCTGATGAATTGACAGACCACCCAAAAGCTTTTCTTTCTTATATTCATGGAGTAACCGACAAAGTGAGCCGAATTCTGAAGATAAGCATATAAGAACAGTATTCACAGCCAACAATCAAATTTACACTTTTCTACGAAAACCAAAGGACACAGTACCAAATGAGGCACAGACCATATATGAAATGTCAAGTTCCGCCTACTCAAGAAGTTACATCGGTCAGATAAACAGAAGAGTCTGCAACATATCCTATGAACATGAGATTGTTGTTCATATATCCGATCTAGCCTAATACCTCTTCAAAGATCATGGTGGAACATGTCAAAAACTCCAAAACCAATGCTACCGAAAATACTCCTCAGGCCAGGATAATTCGCGAAGCTTTTGAAATTGAAAAACGTCACAAACTACCTCAACCAACGAGATGACTCACAAAAATTACTGTATTCATGGATATCATTACTGTCACACCATACATCTCACAACTCTGCACACCTCGTTTCTGCAAATTACACACCCGTTTCCACTACCATCTCTACCCTCGCTCCCACCACAGGGCCACCCCTCCACTAGTTCAGGGACATAAATACCAGACCACAGAGCCTGTGGACCCACAGTCGACGCTTGGGAGTAGGTAGTTTGAAACCCTTGCGGAGACCACTGACGAAACCTGGGGAGTAAGCAGATTGAGACCCCGACGTCAAGTCACAAAACCCTTAAAGCGTTTCACTGCCTGAGGAGTAGGCATATTCAAAACTCAGTTCAGCACCTTCTTGAAAATAGGTTCAAAGTCGAAGCCGAAACGTCGAACAACTGAAAACATCAGCAGGAGAATGAGCTACATTCCTGCAGACATTTATTCATACAATTTAAAATTATACGTTCAATCTCTTTGAATATATTTGAAGAGGGTATGTAATTTTATCAAAATAAGTGGAAAAATAACTACGGGTATACTGTTTTATTTTCACAGTTAAATATGAATTATAACCTTTCAGGAATATTGGTAATCAGAGTGTTCAATATATCATATCAAAATTAGCTCTGGGCTGAGTAGATTTAAGATGTGTGAAATTTCTCATTGAACACTGTTTCTACAAACTTGATGAACTTTATGAAACGTTTCAATATATTTATCTATCGTAGTTTTTGTCGTGTACACATTGTTGATTCCGAGAATCGTCAAAATTCAACTCCTTCTTGAATCTTGGGGTGAATGACTGGACATCATGTCAAATAATGTAATTTAATCGATAGAAATATATTCCAGAATTATCCAATAACTTAATCAACACGTTTTATTCCTGATACAAAATGAATGTACCTGTTAAACATAGTTGGACTCCTGTTTCATGGTACGAATATTCTATTGTATTTGTAGATCATATATTTTTTCAAACTGAATACTGAAATTCTTTTCATCCGATCTGATTCTTGAGTCTTGATTAGAAATTCTTGTAGAAAGCATATCTGATATAAAATATTTCGAATATCTGACATATTTCATCAGAAATAACAAAAAATTCAATATATTCAAAGAATATAGTATTTTTTTAAATTCCACCAGCACGAATGAGCAGGGTTTCAAAACTTCACCTCTTCTGCTATACAAAATACATTTCACAATGACTGAAATATTGATGAAGTTTTGATCATCTATATTTTTCACAATCTTCACAGAGTACGTGAGAAGTGAGAAAAAAAATACTTACATCTGTAACCACTTTCAAAGTTTTTATATAAGCAACTTCCGTTTTTATGAGCTCCCACAAAGCCGTTTGTTGCTGCTGCTGTTTTTCAGTCAAATCTGAAACAAAAGTCATTTGAAAAATACGGAGGAAGAAGTTTAGGAATGTTGAAATTAATATTTGAATGGGTGACATTTCGGTGCATGTTAGATAATGAAGTAACCGCAGATGCGGTTTATATTTGAGTGAATGAAATATGCCTCAGCAGATCCCGGTTTTGATTTTAAGTTGGAATATAATTTTTTGTGTATCGCATGTTTGCTGGGCTGCAGTTGTTTGGCATTGAATGTGATTTCCGACTATCTTCGGATGAATTGGTATTCATTTTTCAAAAAATAATACGAGAATTCAATATTTTGTTGATATATTTCTTTAAAATTGTTGAGTGAAAGTTTTTCAGAGATGATTCAAACTATTGTCACCATAAACATTACAACTAGCATACCATATATGATTCAAAGATTCTCATGAAATCAAAAATTCTTCTATGAAATTAAATGAGAATAATCAAGATATTATTGTGGATTTTTCAAACGATGATTCATACATATTCAACCCCGAATTCCAGAGAACTCTAAAACAACTCAGTATATGTACAGGGTACCACGCGATGACCGTAGGTTAGCTGTATTTTGGGAAATAACAGGATTCATATCCTGGAAATTTATAAATAGAGGTTTTTATATGCATCTTCGAAAGAAAATAATTGCGTTCTAAAAAAAAAATGTTCTAAAATTGTTCGTTCCGTTAACCACCTGACGAACGTCAACCCTCAAAAGTCGAAACTTGTGCGAGCAATGGATTAACGAGGGCTTACTTTTTAACGTACGATTACCCAGCACGGTGGCTCGGCAGGGAATCGAACCCCAGTCCTCCGCTTGAAAGGTGGATGTGCTAACCTCTACACTACCGAGTTACTTCAACACTTTCGGTTATACCGAAACCGTTCTCGACTTATTCATTCTATTCTTTTACTCAAAAAACTAGATATTTCAGTTTTCGAGTGACTTTCCCATAAGAGTTCATCCAAATACTTAATTGCATCGTCTTGTAGGGGTAACATTGACAAAATGTTATACAAGGTGTTCGGAATCGATGACTGATTCTGAAGATATCAAAACTGGCCAAAACTCAGTTTCTTCGAATGGAACACCTTGTATTTTAGGATAGTCTTGAAATTACAAAATGATTTTTATTAATTTTTTTAAATATTTTCTGTATCGAAATATATATTAGAGTGTTCTTTAGATGGACCAAGAGACATATCCAATAGTTAAAGAACAAAGTAAAAGAAATATTACTGAACAATTACTTCAAGGTTAATCTTGCAATTTTCATTCTAATTCTAAACATGCATTTCAAAAACTGCAGCAGCTGAAAGAAATTGTTTCTGATGCAAAAAAATATGAAAACCAAATTATCAACTCATTTTGACAGGTTCCCTGATCTCATTCCGACCATTTCACATTATACAGATTTCAGGAAGTTACTGCTTCTTTATTCTACTGAGAACTTCATTTATCCTTTCTCTGAATTATAAAGTATTCTCCGTTTTGTATTTTTTTGTCCTTTCACGTATTGTTACTCTAGTTGATTTAGAAATTTCATATGTTTTTTCAAGTGATAACTTCTTATGGAAGGGTGAACCGCTTCGTTACCTAACGCGTAACGGCGCCAGTTTGTCTGACTTCCTTTTCTCCCACGCATACGTTAGTGGAAGGCAGGCTCCTCCTCTCTCGTCGGTCATATGCTCAGTTTTTAGTGTGCGTTAGTTATATACTATTTACAGTAGTTTAAAAATTCTAAATAGATGAGTGCTGATAGAATTAGTAATCTCTATTATTTTAATTCATATTATAATTGTAGGCTCATTCACTATTGCACTTATATTACACAAGTACATCCACTTTAATTCAACAGCGAATTCACTAGAATCTACTAATTATATGAGTTGACGTAAAAGTCCTGTTTATATTATTTGGTCGAACGATTACCTTCACTTCGTTTTATTCGAATTTTGTCCTTGTTAAAAAAATGTCTAGATCCAACAGTGTTTCTGCGATGTGTACGTTTGTGAAAATGCAATTTGAAAAAAAAGAACTTTTTCTGCTTGATAACAGAATGTGAAGTTTTGACATCTCATTCTCACGTACTTGAATTCAAGTATTTATATCTAGTGAGTGACTTTCGCATTTATAAGTATGGATTGGGAATTTCTACTTTTGGTTTAGGAAAAACTCATTTTAGTAACCAATTTTTTTCACATTAGTTCGTTTGAAAGTTTAATCTTTCAAAATTGTTGACTTTTTCCTTCTCTTTTGTTATCGCTTCACATGTACCACATTGCAGTTTAATAAATTGTCAACTTCAGCTCTACATTCTACATTTTCAAATCAGTTAATGTATTTCGGTTTTGAAGAATTGAATTTTGTTGAATTGAATGTCCACAAATCTTATATGATTCATGTCTAAAAATACTTTCCTTCATTCGATCGAAAACAAAAAAATTCCAACCTACATCAAGCTGAAAAAAGTCCTTCGGAAAATGTCAATATCGAGATTTGAAATTTATTACTTCCACGAAGTACATTCTCCAGAGACCCAATATTCTAAAAATGAATATTCTTCCAATTCAGGAAAGCCGAACATCTGGTATAAAGCAATTACTTTACCGGAACAGAAGAAGTTGCCTCGACACGATGGATGCAACAAAGGAACCGGTGAAATATTGTAGATTCTCCGCAACATATAAAATATATTGATTTCTTTCCCAAATCCACTTTACATTCCGGAGTAAAACGGCTTTTACATTCCGAGACGAACATTCTTCATGGAGGTTGTTCTGCGATTATTTCGAGACAACTTAATTTTCACTTCCACCCTATTTCTACAAATTATACTTTGTTTCTATATAGAATTTTGTGAAGGACGTTTTTTGTTTGTTCTTCATACGAAAATTTTGAATCATCAATATTCCAACTATAACACGGTAGGAGTCCAAAATATTACGTTGTTTAGTCCAGTCATTAAGGCTTAAATTAGGTAAGAATCTCGGAATTCGAGATACCCAGCTGTAAGTCTGTAAATACTTGTATATTGACACCCTAAAAGTTGTCTCAAAACCTACA
>WOGR01002153.1:0-18077 GCA_015342045.1 Leptinotarsa lineolata | reverse complement strand
GCATGATATCGTTGACCAGTTCGCAACACTTCAACGTGAGATGGCCATGTTCTCAAATTGCTCGTGCAGAACAACCAAAGTGGCATGAGCTGTGTGACACGTAGCGCCGTGCTGTTGACACCACATACCTTTGCTGTCCATATCATCCAGTTCAGGGCAAGAGAAGTTGGTGATTGTTATCAATGGTTGCAAATGATAAATACTTCATGAATAGTCAGAAAATATATTGATAATTGATTGACAATATCATTCAGTAATTATGACAGTTTTACATGTCAGTATGAAGTCCCATTAAATTACATGGTGTCTCTAACAGTACTCATCGACCTTTACTGCTTACCGTTGACAGTGATGGCTTGGCCAACGTCGTTCTGAAAGAAATATGGACCGACGTAGCCGCTTGCCCAAAATCCACACCAGAGTTCTTGGATCTAATGTGGATTGGTATCGTCCCAAATTCGTCAATTTTGATTGTTCACATACCCATTAATCCAACAATGGGCCTCATCACTGAAGACGATTTTTAGATGGAAACTAGGGTCAGTTGCCAACTGCTATAGAGCCCATTCAGCGAACACACGTCGTTTTCTATGATCGTTCACCTTCAGTTCCTGGGTCAGTTGAATTTGTACGGGTACAGACATAGTTCGATGTGGTTGTCGTCTTTCGGGATACAAGTTCAAATACATTTCCGACGTCCTAACACTGTTTATATCGTATTTGTAATAAATTTATATCATATCTCTTTCTTCTTCATTCGTGAAAGCCATTTTCCGTCAAAAATCCAATGAGTTGTACAATTACAAAATGTCATTGAGTATAACAAATTGAAAGTCAAATTTAGAATGAGAATTTTTTTTCAATATCTCCATTTTTATGGGGCCATTTTAAAGCAAAAGGTGTACGAAACTGAACCTGCTTCAATATTGGATATACGGCAGAGAATAATAAATATTTTTGGAAATATTGACGTTGCTGTATTTGAAAATGTTCGGAGTGAAATATCGGATAGGCTGTTTATATGTCAAGAAATTCAAGGCAATCATTTCGAACATCTTCTGAATTGATCTCAAGCTTATTACCTCATATCATGTACCTAAATGTCAATGTATCCAGGCAATTATTGAAAGTTTCGCCATTTTGTAGTAGTTGAAGATATTGACATTATATTTAAGGGTTGTAAAGCATTTGTCAGGAGCTTCAAACAGATGTGTCACAAGACCCCCCTTTCTGCTCAATTTCTTTTCTCAGTCGCCATTTTGAAAGATTCATCTGTCAAATTCACTTCAAGATTTAAGTATTCATGCATTAATTTAATCATCCCAAATTTCAATTTTTTGGGTTGACCCGTTCAAAAAATAAAAGGGGAGGACCTTGAAGAAATGTATTGTATATAATATATTGACAAATTTAAGAAAAATTTCAACATTCATACATTGAACACAAGGTACAAAAATGATATCCACGTTCCATATGCGAGACTCAATATTACTTCAAATTCTCCCAATTGTATTGGACCTAGGATATATAATCATCTTCCCGAAATTATCGAAGCAACAAAGACATTATTTTGCTTCAAAAAAACTTTCTATTGGAAAAAAGTTTTTACTCACTAGATGAGTATTTCAAAGGAAATGTTCAATATCAACTTGTGCTTGTTTAATGTATGTTCGTGTACTTTTATTGTGACACCCTGTATCTGGGGTATTTCTGTTTCGTTTTGTGAGCACTATATTTCATTTTATTATTGAATATCTATTCCTATACATTTTATATGTCAAGAGGAAAGTAAATATTATTATTATTATCATAATGTACTGAAATAGCTCAAACCTAATGAAGTTATTGAATTCAACGCAGAACTATTATTATTTCTATGAAATATTACTTCCTTTGAAAAGATATTTAAAAGGTATGAAGCAAAATATTGGTTTGAGTATGTGTTCGCACTAAAAGTAATTATTATCACTATTAGAAGTTCTTTGGCATATTTTATATTTTTAGTTTCGCAAAAGCATTACTATTCCTCACCCAATATATTTCTTCTTTATTTAATTTCAATAACTCAACATTCGTATTTGATTCCAGTGCAGCCAGACACCAGAGTGATCAGAACTTGTGGATATGACGATTCATCTTACGTAAATCGTTGTTATCAAAGATCTGGATTCGGAGGCAGGCAGGAAGTTTGCACCTGCCAAGCTGATGACTGCAACGGAAGTACAACTATTCTTGCTTCTATTTCACTAGTGATCACGCTAATGTTCCTCAAGTTACATTTGTGAAGTGTATATTGGAGGACTGTTTTTCAATGGGTTTTATTAGATACTGCCAAAATTGATTTCCAAAATTGATATACAGGTGATCAAAGCAATTGAAGTGTTATACTTTGGAAATTTATCATTATAGTTTTTATAGAAGAATACTTCTCTGTGAGAGTTTTTGAAGAAAGAAGCTTCGTTAATTTCTTCAGCTATTGTACAATGTACCTAAAATATTACTTCTGAATATTCCGTTATTTTTGACATCACAGTCTATGGATACGTTCAAATATATTTTTTAGAGATTCTGCAAAGTTCCCATTTTGACTCAGAAGTATTTTGTGGTTAACTGTTGCTGCTACTCTCATTGCAGTTATGTTGTATTTGCACTGCTGTTGAACGTTTCATAGACATATTTTTTTTATTCAAATCAGAAATTTGTAGGACCTGCACTGCTGTTGAAAGTTTCATAGAAATAAATATCTTTTTCATACATATCAGAAATTTGTAGGATCTGAGTCAGTTATAATACTTAATTCACACTAGTCTTCTCTACGTGAATACAGCTAGTGAATTCAGAATTCCGAATATTGTATTGAATCAATTTTAAAATAATAGATCATCTTTCAATCAAATAAAATGTTCATTTTCAACCGATTTTCATTTCAACTCGATCAAAAAATTACCTTTCGATTTTTCAAGATCGGCAAAAACCTATTTTGAAACTATTTTGGTTGAATTACTAAAGTTTTCAGTTTTTCTTCACTCACGTTTGAGTTTGGAATTCAAAAAACCTAAAACTTGGGCGAATGAAAACATTTTCATGAAAGTTTTGTACTTTTGAGAGAAAAACTTAAGGAAAGCACCAGATAAAAAGAGGTCGAAAATTTTTCATTGGTCGTTCGCTATTTCGATAAAGTAAGATATCAGTAAATTGGCGCGATTCGTAGTGCGTCCGAATCATAATCCAATAGTCGTAGATTTGAACCCAATTCCGACCAGATATTTCTCTCGGGTTGAACTTTTTGTTACGTAATATGCTTGAGTAACAGAAAATAGCAGTGATACTCCTAAGGTGGTTGAAGAAGTTGTTACCATTGCCTACCCAGAACACGGGTAATTGAACCTAGCAGTAGATACCACTGACACCGGAGACAAATACGGTTGAATTTAGAGCAAGTGACTCTTAGTTCGCATGATATCAACAGCATGTAAGGTTCACCTTCTCTGAATACAAAAGTAATTATTTTCATTCCTTTCAAATACAGTGTGTAAAAGCCAAATGGAATAAATTAATTATTTTGGTTACTGTACATATTTTGAAAAAAAACCAAGACAGGTCAAACTCAAATTATAATTTGACATTCTTTCACGTGAAAATGCACCCCCAACCTTCAACCCCCTTCGAATGACAGGTACAACCCCCAATTTTTTCAATGGGTAGGATAGGTTTGTGATATATCGTCTGAACGGTCTCCTCATTCTCTATTCAAAAATGTTATTGCTTTCAAGTTCATTGCAACAATCGAGATAAAATAAATTGAAATCATGTGGTTACTGAAATTCGGTAAAATACACCCAAAAACTAAAATGTTATGAAAAAAGTTATGTAATGCAGAATACGAAAAAGAACTATGGATGTTCAAAATGTTCACCGCGAACGTCTTGGCAACATCCTAATCACAAATAAAACTGTATTCTAACATTATTTAACATATCAGGCGTGACCGACCTCATCGCAAGCGTTATCCGTTCTTTCACGTCATTCAAATCTTAAAGTTCGCTTTTGTACACATTGTTCTTCACTTATACCCGTAAAAAGAAATCTAATGATGAAAGATCAGGTGATCACGCTGGCCATTCAATCGCTTCTCGCCTCCCTATCCACCGATTGGGAAATGTTGTATCGAGGTATTGCCGGACATTGACTTGGCATTGTAGTGGTGCTCCTGTCCTAAAGTAGGGTTTGGTGTGGGGAAGGTGTGCCTGCGCGCACCGCTTCCTTGAATTCCCAACCCACTTCATTGAAACGGCCTCCCGGCCTCCCAGACTTGAGCCCCAGAGATTTCAAGGCCCAGTTCCTGTCTGGGTACAACGTTAAGCTTATGTCTAGCTAGCTCGTTCATCATCTGAGTATCGGTTTGGAAGGACTGGCCCCGTCATGAAGCCACCATCAAGCCCCCTCTGGCTTCAGGGCAACCCCCTAGCTTACCTCCACCACTTAGTTCTTCCACTAGGGCGCCAGTTCCATGCTGAATCTGAACGCGTTGCGCGCTTGTGCACAGCGGAACATCCATCCTGCCGGTTGGATGCTCCGGTTAAAAATTTCGCTTTGCTCCGCATGAAAATTTATTTCATTCCTCCTTGGCTCGATGGCCGATCTCGTTATAGACAACTAAGCTCGCATGTCTAATAATTGGCGAAGGTTCCCCTTTGCTTCACTCTTCGTCCTGGATGCCTATTCTTCTCGGAGACGGCGTCCTCGTTTCTGGAGTAACTGACATTCTCTGGCGGAGGTGTCCTCTTGGAAAAGGTCGTTGCGTCGCATTTCCGGTCTTTTAGATTCTCTAATTCGCTTTAAAACAGAGTTGAATTCCGATATATTATCGCGTATTGAGGACTGTGTCCTATGAGGCGTTTCGGGGACTCTATCTATTCGTGCTGCAAGCGAATTGAAAGTGCCAGGGTTGTGTCGCTCTGCGACCAAGGATGAGGCACTGATGTCCTCGTTCTTGATAGAGATACGTCTCGCAGAAGACAGCCTCAGACTAGCCATCTCCGCTGGAGTTCGCGGAATACTATGTCCTATGAACACAGGTTCCAGGGGAGTTCCGCGTCGTTCTGTAGAAGTCGCACTCAGACGACTAAGGTTGTCTGAATTTAAAGTCGATTGGTCGAACTGGTTGGCCTCACGATTTGGCACTGTCGCATCACTTGCAAGCTGCGCTCGCGCTTGTCTTGTCTTAGTCTGCATTTCGGTGTGCAAAGTTTCCCTAAAGTGACTCTGGCTTGTAAAGAGACAGAGGGTAGGATTCACGGTTGATCTGAGTTTTAAGTTTAGCCTTGGTCACGAAATTAAATACCCTAACCAAGGCCTAGAGGGTGAACTGAGCTAGTGTTAATAGTTAACCCTAGGATGAGGGCCGCTCGCAGGATTTGGAAGATAGGTATCGTTGTCCTGGAGGATCCCAAGGGTAACATTGAGTCGACAGTCCGAAAAACTAATCTAATGATGTATTGACCTCCCCGCTTTGATCTCTATATACCAGACCGTTTAACAGCGCAAGATGATCGATACCTGAAAGTGGGCAACTTTGGTGAGGACCTACTCTTCGCATTGTAGGATTTTTGGAGACGGTGCGTCTAGCAGGAACCTGAACAGCGGAAAATTAGAATTAGCACTTTAATAATTCCTCAAAATAGTACTCAGCTATTATATCCACTGTATCCAGGGTATTCAATGGATAACCAAACTCCAACAAGTTCCGCCAAAAAAACTACAACCGTAGCTCTCCAATTAAAATTTATCCCAAAGTCCGCTTTCTGTAACTCCTATTTCTATCTCGTTTAGCTCTGGAAAAAATTCGAGATATCTTGGTTCACGAATCCAAATCAATAAGATCCACTTGTTGAATGTCCGAGTTTTCTGGATCGGATCTATCTCTGTTTTCCGAATTTTTGGTCGTGGTCTACAGATTTTTATGTCTGACGTTTCGTCTACTGCTGCGGTAGACATTTTGAAAGGCGATGTGGTAAGGGTGGCAATACACGAGTTGAAGTTCGGGTTCTTGTTCCTATCGTCCTCACTCTATCAACTACTATTCCACTCTATTTATATTGTTCTTCATTGTATGACCTCTTCGTATTGGTGTACCACTCAGGACAGGTAGGCAGCTTTTATTGATATTCATTGTCTTCTCTTTTACATTGAAAGTATTCCTATGTTTTTGGATCTCTATTGCCTCTCTATATGTTCTTGGGTAGTAGTTTTAGGTATTGTCGAGTATCACTGTGTCTTCGAATGAGATGATGTGGGTACCTTCTTCGTTGGGAGCATGTTTGGCTACAGCCGATTTGTCGGTTTGTCCGAGGCGACAGTTTATTTTGTGTTCGGAAAGACGGGTCCCTATATTTCGTTTCGTGGTACCAATGTAGACCAACCCGAAGCTACATGGAATCCTGTATACCCCTGGGGTTACTAGAGGTTCTTTAGGGTCCTTTGCTGACCTAAAACTCTGCCTGATGATTTTTATTGGCTTAAATATTGGTTTAACGTCGTGTTTTGACATAGGAAGGAAAACCCTTTGGTTTCTCGTTCCATTGTGAATTGTATTTTTGGAACGAGAAACCCAAGGGACTCTAGCCTTCTTGGATGTTCTTGTAAAACCCGGAAAATAACCTTCATATCTCCGGCCGTGAAAGTTCACATTTTTCGATATAAGAACTGTGTTAAATTCGAATAATTATTTTTACCGATATTTTTACCGATAGATTAATTCTGTTGTTCGCTATCTGAAGAACTGGATAAAACTAGACCATGGAAAAACTAACAATATATATAGAAGGAAATTGTGCATTTCAGTCTCGATGAAAAAGCAGATGAAATTTGTAAATCAAAGTCTAAGAAAAAAAGGTACGTATGACTTTTCGAAAAATATAACGTAAATCTTGTCTTACTATTGGCCGATCTTCCTTGACCAATCTGCATATGATGATAATAGGTGCGTTTAATCCTCACTAATGTATTCCATTGAAAATATTCATTTCGTCGGTGGAATTTATGAATATTTATGAGTATTTATTACTATTATATTATTTTTGATAAAATAATGTAGATATGGCAACCTTGGTACCTACTGTTATGATGATTTTTTTCAAAATATTCTAGTATTGAAAACGCAGTAGAAAACAAAATTGTAGTCTGAAGTAGTAAGTATATTTTAGCATTTCTTCACATCCATCCATTGCAACTATTCTAGGTCCTGCCAATATTTTCCTAAAATCTATTATTCTCACATCTGAATTCTGGAAGTGAAATTTCATTATCAAAATGTACCAATATTAATCACAATCTAGTGAGTTTGATATCTTTCGCTAATGTCATCAGAAACTTTGACAGATTGTTGTCTGTGAGTGACAAAATTGATGTTATCGTTTGAAGCTTTTAGTTTTAATATTTTATGGTTCTAATAGAAGATAAGCAACAATAAGTGAGTACCATTAATGTTTCAAGAAGATACATTAATCGAATTTTATTGGGTGAATTGAGTTTACACATTATTGTTAAGAAGAAATGAATGATCTTTTCGAAAGGAAAGAGTGTTGATTGGACAAAATCTCATTCATATCAAATAAAACTGCATTTAAGTCGGACGCACATCCTGCTTTCATGAGATATACCGTTGAATTGAATATCTCTTTTTACAAACACAGTTTTAAGAAGTAAGTTTTGTCATTGTACATATGACGAAAAGCTATATGAAATTTTAACCAAAATAATGCTCATTACTGAATATCTTAAAAAACAAACATTTGATGAATTTGCGAAATTATATTTCAGTGATTGAACCATGATAAAAAAATATCAGGAAAAAAATTGGAATTTTTGTCATATTTACTAGGAATTTTCAATATATTAACGATATTTTTTGACATGTTAATTTTTTTTGTGTCATAACTAAACTATTTTGTATATGCTTCAATTTTATTGACCATACTTTTTCCTGAATGGTTCAAATCAGAAGTTATATTATATAGTTATATTATATATAGTTATATTATAAAACATCTTTGACAAGAATATTATCATCATTTCTTCAATGAAGAGACGGTAAATAGTAAAAACTATCAACTGCAACGAAATCGAAACAGAGTTGTGAGGGAAATCATGAAAATTGAATCAGAAAAATATTCAAAAGAGTGGTGATGAGAAGTTTTGGAATCAGTGAAGTTTCATAGTTATCTCATAATATTATTTTGTATTTCAATTTGATTATTCTATAATTTTTCAAACTATTTCTATTTTATATTCTCATTTCTCTGCTATGCTTATTATTTCAAGGCATTTGAACATGTGATGTATGAGGATTCACTGATTAGACTACGATATATTTGCTTGTCAGATCCTCTTCGTTCATGCATATCCCACTCACTCAGGCTACGTTCCTCACAAGTAGCTATCGATGGTTCGTCATCATAGCTGGGGTTTACTGATGACATTTTGTCCAAATTTTTTTGATTCCACATCAACCATCTGTTGAAAAAGACTGCAAAACCAATATTTTGATTTTCTAATGACAGCATACTTGTCTATTCATTTCATTCAGATATCCGAAGGTTTCAGGCTGCTGTGTTTGTGATTTTTGAAGCATTTGAACATGTGATGTATGAGGATTTACTAACTGGGCTTCGATATATTTGCTTGTCAGATCAACTTTGATCATAAATCTGCTATTTGCTCAGAGAACTTTCCTTATAAATAGGTATCGATGGTTCATCATCAACGTTGGGGTTCACTAAAGATCCATATTTTGTCCAAACCTATTCTCACTCTACATCAACTATCTTTCACAGAAGACCGTGACACCAATATTCTGCTTTTCTAACTACAGCATATTTGTATCTCCGTATCATCTTGTAATACAATTATCAGCTGTATATATCTGGGAGATATATTGTTTTGGGGTTACAGTAACTAAGCACAATTTCATTCTTCGAAAACTCCAGCATCAATTGTATGGAAGATGGTGAATGTGGCAGAACCTAACATCATGTCAGGGAACATATTTTTGTTAGCTTCCTTGATGAATATGTTTTTCATCGAAATGAATATCGGCACAATCATCCGCGTGATTGTAAACCCAAATATCATAAGCAACCTGGAGCATTGAAGTAAGGTTATATAATTTTCTTTATATATTTTCTGAATAAGAGATTCAGATTAGATACTTCATTTCGAAATAGTCTAAATTTTAACCTTTATTATTTTTTGCCAGAGTACTAAAAAAATTTGAGTTATGCTGAATTTGAATTCACGATAAAAAGACTCAGTCTATACACAGTGAACGAATATTTTCAGATACCGACTATATGTTGACACAATAATTCTTTATTATACTTTTTTTCTATTATCTTGTCTGTACCTTGTAATTGTACTTTATAATTGTACTTTGTGATTGACCTGCTGCAAATCATCTTTTTTATAACGTAGTTAATAAAAAATTATTATCATTATTATTATTATTATTATTATTATTATTATTATTATTATTATTATTATTATTATTATTATACACTCTTTCGTATAGTATTTAGTCCATTTAGTATTTGCTCTATTCAATTCCACCCTATTAGAAATACGCGGTTAAGAATAGCTATGATGTTCAAATTAACATTCTTTACAAAAATCATAATAATAATGATAGGTTTTTCATTTTCGGAGCAGTCTTTAGATATATAAGTAATATTGATGAGGCGGCATTCAACATTGTTGCTCTCTCATGCAATCCTCGAGAATATGGATATCTTTGAACTACACTATCTAAAAAATTTCTTCATATGAATCAATCGATTTATAAAAGTGATATTATTACCGAAAAAATAAAAGTTTTGAAAGAAAGGTTTATGATGAGAATATTCTTCAACGAACTAATCCTTTTGATATATCGAATAAAAAATATATGCAGATAATCCTGATGCCAGAAAGACTGACAAATTTGAATAATTTATCCAATAAGAAAGGTGAACTGTTATTGGAAGGTACAGTTGAATAATTGTAGATGAACTTCAACTGTAACAAACTAACCTTTATTGAGCTTATTTTTTCTAAATTAATTGAATTAGTAGCGGCTGTCACCAGATACGGATTTCTCCACATCAAATTTTGGATGTTAGTCAATTTCGAAAAGTCTGATTCTAGAATGATGCCAAATATGCTCTAACTGAATTTGAATCTCAGTTAAAATAATTTTCACTCGCTATTCTCTTCTCGATAGATTGACTGAGAAATCTCTAATTTTCTTTTGTTTTCTGATCTTCATGTTACTCTACGAGGATGGTATTTTTCTCAGTCCAAGAGAAAGTGAAAGTCCAAGATCATAAATATAGAGTATAATGAGTGAAACAATGACTTTATGAACACACAAACAAAAAAAACAACGTGTAAAATCTTATAAATGGAAAATTTTTGAATTCTATACAATAAAAAAAATTATCAAAGAAAATTTCGCTAATTTGACTGTGCTATTTACAGTACAAAGTACTTTAGTTTCACTTCCACTTTAGGGAGAGTGGTGTATACCTTGAAATGAATTTCTACCTAAGATAACAGATCATTCATTAATTTCAGTAAATATTGGTAACTCAGCGAGTAACCATAAAATTGAGGAAGTTAAACCATTAAGAAATCTTAGTCCAACCAACATGGATAAAATCAACTTAGAATTGATCTCTTGTAATTTTTTGTTAAATAGCATAAACATCAATAATTTCCTGGAAGATTTTGAATCCAAGTGTGAATTGATCGTGGACACTATTGCGCCAAATAGATCACGTACTATTATGTCAAATAGTGTACCTTGGTACGATATTGAACTGAAAATCAAAAGTTTTGATCGAGACCAAGCATATTTATTGTTTTAACGCAATAGAAGAGAACAAAATTGGGAAAACTTTAGAAATATCCGTAATGAATTTGTAAACTAACTGAAAACTAAAAAAAGGCATTTTTTATGACAAAAATTTACATGAATAAAAGTAATCCATTGTTAATGTGGAAAGAGCTCAAGAAAATAGTTAATATGAAAAATAATTTATCCTTGTTTAGTAATGGGATACACTTCAAACATGGAGATGATCAAATAAGAATTATAAGAAAGGACGAGGAAATTGCAGAAGGTTTCAATAACTTTTTCATTGATAGTATTAGGGATATAACTGAAAACATTGATGAGACTCATGGAAGATATGATTTATGTTCATTAGAAAGCACCTTTTCACAGTTTCAGAAAATAGAATTAGATGATCTCTCAAAGATCATTAATAAATTGGATAATAAATCTAGTAATGAAATTATAGATACAAAGTTTTTAAAAAGTACATTTGGAGTCATTGGCCATGTGCTGTTGCATTTCATCAATATATCATTGGAATATGGAATTTTCCCTGAGCAACTGAAAACTAGTACTGTTGTACCTGTCCAAAAAATTGTGAATACGGTGAAATCTTGGGAATATCGACCAATTAATACTTTACCTAGTCTGGAAAAAATATTAGAACTGGTAGTATATCAGCAGTTATTACAATACTTGAATATTAATAATTTTGTTTTGAAAATCAATCAGGCTTTCGACAACATCATAAATGTGAATCATCATTGCAGCTAAATATTACTAAATGGAAAGAAAGTATTGATGAAGGTAATTATATTATTGCAGTATTCTTAGATTCAAAACGGGCTTTTGAGACAATTGATCGTGAAATACTGTCAATAAACTAAAAGCTGCTAGTATTCAAGAAACTGTGCTTGAATGGTTTGAAAATTATCTCATAAATCGTAAACAAATAACTAAAATCAACCAAAGTTTTCCTCAACCTGTTTAAAATTCATTTGGTGTTCCACAAAGTAGTGTCTTGGGACCATTACTGTTCTTGTTGTATATAAACGACATGAATCTCTTCCATTCCTGTGACTTTATTAAACTGTTTGCTGATGACACAATGTTATCTATTTCAAGTAATAGTTTGGATAATGCTATCAACAAAATGAACAACTCACTATAAACTATTCATTCCTATCTAAATAACAATAAGCTCAAACTTAATATGAATAAAACTAAAGCAATGCTTTCATCTACACCACATAAGATAAAATATGTTAATATAGGCCAATATATACTTTTAATAAATGGTGAAAAAATCACATTTGTAAACGAGATTAAATACTTGGGTTTCATGCTGAATAACACTTTTTCTTTCAATGCCCATTTCAAGTATATTTACAGAAGAATTTCAAAAAAGATATATTTCTTTACTAGAGTGTCATCTGAGTTATCTTTATATTCTAGGTTAACGGTTTATAACACGATTATTCAACCTCACTTTGATTTCTGTTGGAGTATTTTATATTCCTTTGATGCAAACAAAATTTCAAGTGTACAGAAATTGCGGAATCGAGGAATGCGTATAATCTCAAGGTGTAACCGATATACAAATATTAATTTCATGTTGGACTTATTACAATGGATATCAGTGTCGCAAAGATTATACTTGACATCTATGATTTTCATTTTTAAAGTCTTGAATAATTTGATGCCAGAATACTTCAATTAATTTATTATCTTCAAATCTCAAATTCATAATCATCAAACAAGAGGAAATACAGAACAACAACTTCACTTACCAAAATACAATGTTACGAAGTCAATGAAGTCATTATTTTATAAGGGTTTGAAAGAATACAATGAACTACCTAATAACTTTAAAGATACGAAAACAATTCATGAATTCAAAACTAGTATTATTATGCATATACGATCTAATTACTAATATTTGATCCAATATTATCATTATGTGTATATATGCGTACACGTGTATGTATGGACATACGGACCCATATCTATTTTGGTTTTTTTCTTTCTTTTGTTATTGATTTTTTATATTCAAATGTATGTATATTAGGATAAGTTTCCTATTCAATAAAGATTCATTCATTCATTCATATAGCTCGATTAGCTTTTTCGAAATACATTGGTTGTCTGGTTATATTGTTTTATAAACTCAAAATTACGGCTTAATCAGATTTGTCTTGAAACTCCTGTTAAAAGAAATGTTATAACCGAGGAACAAGGAGTTTTTGAGAAACCTTCCGAAAAGTTTTGAATCTAGTCCTCGAATGAGTTGAGTGTATCACATTACAGTCAGCTCGTTTGTGCATAAGTTATATGAGGAGTTTGCTGTGGATTTCTTTTCACCAAATTGTCGACGACTGCATTGATTCAGGTATAGTTGTGTAGAAAAGTTCTGTTGATTCTATATTTTTTCCAATCATAAGATGAAAAGACCCGTAGTGACATATCGAACTCTGACCACGAAGCATCTCTCGATTCTGATTCTGACATTGAAAATGTATTGATTGTTTTTCACCCAGCACAATATTTTTTAATGTAATTTATTATCGCAACTCCATTCAAGAACATAGTTTACATTCCTTTAAAACATCACTCAATCTTACAATTTACAATTTGAAAATTTTTAAATATCTTAGGATCATTGATAAGAAAGGCAATTTGAATTTTTAATTACAGAAGTCAATTCATTGTTAAACAAACGGAATAGAAGGTGTACCCTTATTTATAGTCCATTGCAAAACCAAGCTTTGACATCGCCCGCCAAACGAGATTCGTTTTCTCTCTTTCGTCGCAGCTTTCACTGATATGGTTTGCGTATATCACGTTTTGAGTTACATCACATTGGTTGAGAGTACTCGATTGTGTTAGCCTGTTTTGTACTCATTTGATTGTGCTATGCATAATGTGATACGATATAAGATATAAGCAACCCAACAATGCAAAAACTTTTTTAAAAATAAATATCAATGGTTGTAGATGTAATATTCATTTAGTAAGGAATTAACCTAACTCATTATAGCAACAGTAGCCCTTTTCGTTTACTATACGTGGACGGTCATCCACTCTCGGTCTTCGTTCTAAAATGAGAACAAAATACTGCTTTTCTTCAATTATTCCAAAAGTTGTGACATTTCGAGACGAATTATCGCCTGACACCGGGCGTGTTAACTTGCTTAGTTATTTTCTCGCCACGACCGATTGTCTCGAATGACAGCCAAGGAATAATGTTTGCAAAAAGACGAAAACATGCGGTCAATGCGCCGAGTTTCGTTACCAGATCTCGCACCTTCACTTGTTTTCGTCTGAATGCTGCTCAAAAACGGAAAAAATTTAGGAAATTCAAATGAAGCACAATGACAACATAAATCGGGAGCACCACAAGTAGACCTATAAAGTTTAAAAACTGGCAATTCATATTTCATAGAAAAGACACATTTTTAGAGAAAACTACAATCCTACAACGTCAAACGATATGTCCGGTGATTTTATTTTGGAACCTCCGTTTCTTTTTAGAGAAGTACACAAGCACTGCAGAACCTGTGCGTGAGTGACAATTTACGTTGGATACAATTCGATATATTTTTTCATTTGGAAAAATGGTTCGACATGAACGGCGTTCTTGAAAATTCGTTGTTCGAAATGTATCGAGTTGAACCTAGAAGCGATGGGGAGCTATAGTTTGAAGCAGACTTCTAACCTATACAGCTTTCGATAGAATCCAGTGAAATAAATCAGTTAAACACATCCACGAGAGAGTATCTATAAAAAAAGTAAGTTCTCCACTTCCCTTTTATGTTCCAGGGTATTGATGTTGCTTGTGATTTTGATTAGGCAGATGGCTCTTTGTTTTGGATGAAGTCTAGCCGCCTACATACAACAAAAAGATCTAATTTGAGCAGATGGCTCTTTGTTTTGGATAAAGTCTAGTCGCATACATACATGTTCAGAGGCAGAGCTCTACATATTTGAGTAATTCATCAAAAATGATCAAATTTGAGCTCTATAAAAAATAAGAAATTACTGAATTGTATACAAAATTTTAGCAAAATAGTGTTTCAGATTTCTGGAAAGCTGCTTCTGCTATTATAACATATTGATCGATGCAACAAACGGAATTGTGTGTTCTGATACATTTACCTTTTGAGAGATACCGATGCTTGGGTTTCTTCAGTTTTAGGTTCTACCTGATAACATTTGCTCAAGCAAAAATTTTTTCCAGATCTTCATCAAGACAAAAGATTTTATTCCATGTAGAACACCATCGTGGAGGTGGGTATCCAAGAGAGAACCAGTGATTTCTATTTCGAAGGAACGACCTTTGAGAAAGCTGGATAGTCATGACCAGAAACGTTCTGACAAACCTAAAATTTGAGTTTAAACCACGGAGTAACTGATATGCACGATCTACAGATCTATGTTAAAAGATTTCTTAATTTTTTTACAGTTTCCCTTGGAAGTTTTCCTTGATTTTTTGTATGAAGACGGGGAAGTGAAAGCCAAGAAGCTTTTTCTACCAAAACAAACTGATCTATTTTCGAAAAATTGTGAGCCGTCACGGGACGCTTGGCAAATACAAAACATGGCAACTATTTTGTTTTCTTTTAACGAACAAAACACAAGCACCACAGGAAAATCCTTGAGGCGCTCTAAGAGCGGTGCCTGTGCGAAAGAAGTAAGCCACAGTGCTTTAAACCGCTAGAGATTAAATCCATTTGGAAAAACATTCTCAGGAAGTTCATTCCACATAAACGCAGTTCTACAAATGAAAGATTTCTTAAACAGTGAAGTTCGAGGTGTAGTGAGTTGAACCTCGAAACGATGAGCAGCCACAGTTCGTCGCGTATTTTTAATTTGTATCGCTCCTGGTAGAATCAAATGTGCCAAGTTACTTGAATACTTTTTGTGAAAGTATCTATAGAAGAGAGACAAATCTTCAACCTTCCTTCGATGTTCCAGACTATCAATATTGCAACTGATGTTTGCGTTTCCAACCAGTCGGATGACTCTTTTCTGAATAGTGAATGGAATCCAGCAGCTTCAGGGTATGCTTAGCGGCGGAGCTCCATAGATAAGAACAATGTTGAAAGATGGTCTGATATGAGCTTTATAAAGCATAAAAAGTTGCTGAGGTATGTACAGTTTGTTTCCGAATGCCATATTGATGATCGCTGAAGCTTTTCAAATATTTACGAATATGGTGGTTTACGGCTCTCTCCATGATTTTTGATATCACTGAAAACAAGGCGACCGGTCTATTTTGGGAATAGGCTGAACGCGATCGATTTTCCAACAAAAATGAAAAACCCATTTCTTGTAAGACAGGTTGAAAAGTCTGTAACATACTGGAGCGAGATCATTTGCGCATTTTCTAAGTACAATGACGGGCACTTCATCAGATCCAGATGCCTTGTTGATATTGAGCTGTTTCAAAATTCGACTGACTAGACGTTGTCGAAAAGTGATTTACGGCTATAAATCAAATCATTTGAAGGAACAATTCGTTCTGGCCAGTCTAAACTCCCTACCCTGTAAGTTAATGGAATGACACCTATCAGAAAACAACTACTCCCCTGGCTAATACCACGAAAAGCGTTGGATTATATCCGACAGGTGTCAGTTCAGGAATCTTCACTGAAGTATTTCCTGCATATGCTGCTGGCGATACAACTGCCGGAATCGATTTTCAAATATTGAACGGGCACACTTGCAGACCAGTTTCGAGCTATTTGGCCTCTCGTCAGTACAAGGTAGTGGTCATCATCAACATTGAGTCGATGATATTCCATAATTAAAATTCGAATTCCTTGCAGAATATCATTCCTCGAACTATGCTGAAGCAAACAACAAAACAACATGTTTGTCACTGCCCCACCTGGTGAAAGAGGTACTAACCAACCGCATATCCGAAATTCGCCTAATTCCTCGTATAAGGAAAGAAAACTCTTCACATATAGTCAGTGGGCACCAGGTGGTGCCCACTGACTGACTGAGTAGTTGTTTTCCGACTGGTGTCAGTCCACTAACCTACAGTGTAGGGAGTTTCAGACTGGCCTGAACAAATTGTTCCTTTATAAGATTTTATTTATTCATAATTAGTTCTGGCATCTTCATCAACTGATGAATGACAGAAAAAAGATACATCACACTGCTGTGCAAATGTGTCGACTCATTTGGTTTTTGTTTCTGGAACTAAATATACCAAAAATTCACTGTTCAAAAAAGTAGGTAATCACCTTATAGGATGTTGGCCATGCAAAAACTCTGAATAGATTTTCTTCAAAAATAATGATTGTATGAGTGAAACATTTCTTTTAGGTATAAAATTTAAAAAGTGGACACCCGCATCAGAATTTTTTCCTTGGAAGAAAACTAAACCATTTGTGACAAGAAAAAAAAAGTTGGAGCGATTGGATTTGTTATCATGAACTTAGGCGACAATAACAGCAGTAAGAGTATATCCTGAACTTGCAAACTCACGTCAGATGCAAGCTATTATATTTTGAAAGGAGTAGTTATGATTATTTCTAGAATATTTCAAGACATAATTACTTTTTCTTAAATAGAGTTTTAACTTCGTTTAGGGAACTATTTTCAGTAAAAACAAATGAAAATAATAGCCCTTCCTAAAACTGGGAAAATGAGTCGTTCCTAATTTTAAACCAACATGATTAACTTAACCAAAATAACAATTGTATCTGCTACTATTAAAAACAGTTTTTGCTTCTAACTTGAAGATCCACAACTGAGCAGCAATTGATTATAGGAAAATGACTGAATACTATCCCATCTATAGAAAATATATATTGATAATGAATAATTTTATATAGGCTTTCGTGGCTGGAGTCACGATTCGAAAGAACAAAATCCAGGCTGATAGGCTTTGATCAAAAAAAACTTGTTGTACCAAACTTTTTTGTCTTTTACTGCGATAGACATCTTTAGTAGGTAATCCTCGACTGCGAGGGTTTCTTGAAGTCTTAGCAATGACTGTCTAGGTAGCTCAGTATTCACTTGAATTTATACTAGTAACATATTGTGGAGATGGTAAATCTATAAAAATTATCACTCCTGATTGGGCCCCACTTGCGCTAGGTTGTTCTGACTGGTCAACATTATTGTAGGTGAGCTGCTGGTGGGATGTTGAACATATGGGCGTTGTATTCTATTGAGATATCTCATGTCAATTTTC
>WOGR01002152.1:0-18078 GCA_015342045.1 Leptinotarsa lineolata | reverse complement strand
AATAACAAAACATGGAACAAAATGCGTTAACAAAAAGTCGGATATTGACAACTCATATTTCAATATAATAGAAAAAAATCAAACAATAACTAACTTTGAATCATTAACAGACTGCTTTTTCCAAATATAATTCTCATTTCTTTCATGGGTTTTTTTGAATTATAAAAAACTATTTACCAACAGTTCAGATTGTTAATACGTTCGTGTCTGTGTCAACGTCTTTCAGGAACCTGTGTACGTATTTATATTTTATGTCGAAATTATTCGCTTCACCCTTCAACTCGGAAAGCGCCCTAAATGTAAGTACTCACCAACGTTGTTATTCTGTAAAGTGTTCGAAACGTTTATTATATTTTTTAACGATTGTTATATTACATAATTTATTTTGTTTCTAACAGATTAAGACATACATATTAAATTTCCAATTTAATATGTATGTCTTAATCTTATACTTCAGAGTCCGGATGATGAAACAAAAAAATTTCGAAACGTCGACAATTTACAAATCGGTTTTCTTCAACATTTTGACCGAATTCCCGCCAACTTGACAATCAAATTCCTTTTTTAAATGACCGATCTGTGTCATACTGTGGACCGTTATTATTGTTTTATATAATTTTCACATTTTTTATTTATGACATGTCTGATATCATGTAAATGATCAAAAAGACGTAAAAAAACCGAACCTGCAGAAAAACGGCCACGTTTGCAGAGGAAGAAAATTCTGGTTCATCAAGACAATGCACTGTCTCACACCTCAGCAGTTGCCATAGCGAAAATCCACGAATTGTGGTTTGAACTACTTGACCATCCGCCTTACTCACCAGATCTAGCCCCAAACGACTTCTTTTTGTTACATCATCTAAAAACTGCGCTCGAAGGGCAGATATTTTCGTCAAATGAAGAGACAGTCACCTTCGTGAACGATTATTTTGCAGATAAACACGCCGAGTACTATTTGGGCGGGTTACAGAGATGAGAGTATCTCTGAGAGAAGTGTGTAGAGTTAAAAGAAGAGTATGTTGTGAAATAAAAAAAACTGTCGTATATCTTTGTTGGGTCGGGAACTTTTCACACCACCCTCGTATAAAAAACATTATTGAAAGCAGTGTTTGAAGGTATTGAAAAATGATAGACTCATCCCAAGACAGAATGTTTTAATCACGTTTTTACACTGAAAATCATGAATTCATTTGTTGATTTTCGTCACCTGTTTCAAATATTCTCAACTTTACAACTTTTTGTACCCTTAAAGTAGCAACGTATGAAAAGAATTGCAATAAGTATGGAAAATTTGAAACGGTTCAGAGAATGTAAAAAAAATCTAAAAGCCTAAAAATATCTTCCCCAATGGAAGTCATCAGAATCAACCAATCAGAATTCTGAAGTCAAATTCTCTCAATACATAAGTTATATCACCTTAGATGCCAAAAGACAAATCGAACAATGATTATAAAAAAAATTGGCACTTCTCATCACATATTATTATAACAGGATATACGGTTTGAACTAGTTTTTAGTCCTTATAAAATTCCTGTATATTGACCGTGGGGTCGAATTTTATTTCAACGTCACCTAATTCATTTTTCGCCTTTTGTGCATTTTCCAAAATCCTCTTCAAATTCACTTCGTTATCGTTCGTATGCAAGGCACACCTGAAAAAAAAATATGTAAATGACAATCCAAATTCAACTTATATCAATTAGTTAAGACAAAAATCAGTTCAGGATGTTTTGGGATCAGTATTATCAAATACACTCACTTTCCTTCCCCGAAATGGGAATAATCCTGAATAGCAGCCCCACATAAATAGCACATTATGGCACCGCAGTTGCAATTCATCTTGTTGCAGCCTGACGTTTTGATAAAAGGTTTTTGGCAGCTGTAGCAAGTTCTAGATGAAAAGAGAAATGCCCGTGACTCAAAGTGAATATTTTTCAAATGATTAAGTTGTTCACTGATAATCAGAACTGCAGAATTGGCCCAATATTGACGTTTCGGTCATTTATTCAGTCACCTTCACGTCATATACAAAGGAAAATAGTTTCAAATAGGTCAGGAAATAAATAATTTCGACTCAAATACCAAAATAACGATTAAGAATTTGCAATTTCCAGTTTGGAGTTAGAATCACAGAGAATGAATTGTTCAAAACTTGAAATTCTGAGCGTGAAGTCAGAATTCAAGATTCAGAAAACTTTCGGGTCTTAATCAAGTTGACATTCAAAGTCAGAATTCTCACTATGAATTCAAATTCAAAGTCAAAATCTCATGTTTGAAGTGAAAGTTCGGAATTTTGACTTTCACAGCAAATTCCCAGTTTAGTGAAAATTTAATAAAATGTGAGCCTTTGAAGTGTGCCATCTTGATTTCTCGTTAAAAATGATAACTTTGAATATGAATTCCGATTTTCAACCCGAAATTCCAACTATGAACTCAGAATTTTGACTCTGACCTCAAGATTCTGATTTAATTGGAAAATTGACATTCAAAGTCAGAATTCTGACCGAATTCTACTCCGAAGTCGAAATCTTGACTTTGAAGTCAAAGTTCGGAACTTTGACTTTCACGCCAAATTCTCAATTTAGTCAAAATGGCATAAAACGTAAGCCTTTGAAGCGCGCTATCTTGATTTATCGTTAAAAATGAAAAATTTTAATATGAATGCAGATTTTCAACCTGAAATTTCAACTATGAAGTCAGAATTTTGACTTCGAAGTCAATGTTCTGATTGAATTGAGAATTTGGAGTTCGAAGTCAAAATTTAGACTACAAATTCCACTTCAAAGTCGGAAATAGGCCATTTTTATTTCCAGATATTGATGATATGTCTGAATGAGCTCATATTCGATGCAATTCCGACTTTGAATCCTAAATTTTGACTTTGAAATGGGAAATCTGATCTTGTCATTGGAACTCCAAGTAATCTACATCAAAAGTACTAATTATAAATGAAATAAAATTGTGTTTTGAGGCCCTTTTACACTTTTATATTTCAATTTATGAACGCCTTCATGTATTTTAATATCACAAGTATTTTCCATCATATTATGCAATACTTCTCATCAACCAGAGGATGATTGATTGAACAGCCGAAACGTCAACATCACCAAAACAATTTTTCTAATTCAACTAATCCACTAGACTATAAGAAAAGATATACTCAGCGCCTCTCACCTCGTCAAAGCTTCAGTCATCTTGTTCTCGATGAAGGTCCTTCTTCTGACGTCCTCATCGTACTCGATTTCGTTGCACCGCAGCGGAATGTGAGACTTGTGTCTGCACTTCCTGCACGACTCGATCAAACATTCTTCATTGATACACTTGAATATCTTCTCGTTCTCGGGCAGGACCATGGCGAAGTCGCAGAAGGGGCAAGTCTCGAGGCCGTCGACGTTCGCCTTCTTAATCTCCTCGCTGGCAGACCTTTGTGTCAATCGTACGAAGATATTTTTCGGAAGAACCATCTAAGGATATCGGTGTGTGAAAATAGTGATAATAATAATATTCATTCGTTTTGTAGGAGCATACATGATGACGTAGTAGTCAATAACAAAATCTAGATGTGAAAAAAACAAAACAGTTGAGTCCGATATGTAATAACGTGTTCTTTGAAACGAGTTTCAATGACTCGCTTAGTCTGACCGATGTATTTTTGTGACAGTTCTCATAGCTTTCTTATAAATCAAGAAACTGAAGTCAACGCACCGACTTCCTTTTGAAAAAAACCTTAAATCAACAATTTCCACAGAAAAAGCTCAGGCGGAGACCTGTGGAATGATGAAAGAAAGAGAAACACAATATTTGAAATACAATGAAAACGTGAAACAGCAAATGAGGCGACTCACCTGCAAAGTTTGGGAGCTAAACTCGGCCCCGCAATTGTTGTAGCAAGGAAATTTGGTTTCCCCTTTCCCGATGACGTTTTCGGTTCCTGTTTTGAGGCAATCCTTGCAGAAGATGCAGCCCTTCCTGCAGAAATAGCACTCTTCGGGAATAAGCTCATCGTCAAAGCAAGTCTGACATGTTTCTAGAAGGTTGTATTTTTTAGCTTCTTCTTTTGCAAGTCGATAAGAATCGTCCCTCAGTTTGAGCATCTTCTTTATGAGCTTGCGGTTCTTCAAATAAGTCACCTAAAAATGTAATTTGTACGTTCATAGAGTGGAATGATGAATGCTCAATTCAGGTGAGGCAACTTTTTTTTGGATCATGAATAAATATTGCTAAAAAATTACCAGGGTTTTTTGATGCTGATTATTCCTCTCAGTACATAGCTTTATCATTTAATAATTTTTTTCTCTATCCGTATTTCCCGAGATTACAGCTTTTTTCAGATCAATCTTTACATTTTTCCATAACTTTTTAGTCACCATCCAATAACTCACTACTGTTTAATGTAACTATAATTTTCTTTTCAAATCGATAATCCCACTTATATCTATTTAAATCTTTCAATAAAACGATATAATTCTAAATGCATTTTTTGGTGCTTGTATTCTTTATCCCATCTTATTTTTCCCTTTCCTAGCTTTCTTCTTTTTATTTTTCCTTTATTAAGCTTTTTATCATCCTCTGTATTGCACTTTTCATATCTCCCACTTTTTCTATAGCTTTGTTTTTCCATAACCATTTATGTCGTTCCAAAATTTAAACTTATCAATTTCAGTCTAATCCTCTTTTGAATATTTGTTCCATCTCTCTCCTCTTTCTCTCTCTCCCTTTCTTCTCTCTCTCTCTCCCTCTCTCTTCTCTCTCTCTTCTCCCTCTCTTCTCCCACTCTCTTCTCCCTCTCCTCTCTCTCTCACTCTCCTCTCACCCCTCTCTCTTCCTCCCTCTCGCTCTCTCTCCCCCCTCTCGCTCCCTTTCCTCTCTCCCCCCTCTCACTCTCTCTCTTCTCTCCCTCCCTCTACTCTCTCCCCCTCTCTCCTCTCTCTCCCCCCTACCTCTCTTCTCCTTCTCCCCTCTCTCCCCCCCACTCTCTATCTCTCCCTCCTTCCCCTCTCTCATCTCTCTCTTCCTCCCTCTCGCTCTCTCTCATCTCTCTCTTCCTCCCTTCCACTCTCTCCCTCATCTCCCTCTTCCTCCCTACCACTCTCTCTCATATATCTCTTCCTCCCTTCCGCTCTCTCTCATCTCTCTCTTCCTCTCACCGGCTCTCTCATCTCTCTCTTCCTCCCTCCCACTCTCTCAACTCTCTTCCTCCCTCCCGCTCTCTCTCATCTCTCTCTTCCTCCCTCCGGCTCTCTCTCATCTCTCTTCCTCCCTCCCGCTCTCTCTCATCTCTCTCTTCCTCCTTCCCGCTCTTTCCCTCATCTCTCTCTTCTTTCCTCCCGCTCTCTCTTATATCTCTCTTCCTCCCTCCCGATCTCTCCCTTATCTTTCTGTTCCTCCCTCCCGCTCTCTCTTATCTCTTTCTTCCTCCCTCACGCTCTCTCTCATCTTTCTCTTCCTCCCTCCCGCTTTCTCTCTTCTCTCTCCCTCTCTCTCTCACTTTCTCTCTCCTCTCTCTCACTTTCTCTCTCCTCTCTCTCGCTTTCACTCTCTCTGTCCTCTCTTTCCCTCTCCTCTCTTTCTCTTTCCTCTCTTTCTCTCTCCTCTCCCTCTGTCCTCTCTTTCGCTTTCTCTCTCCTCTCTCTCTGTCCTCTCTCTCACTTTCTCTCCTCTCTCTCTCTCCTCTCTCTCTCCCCCTCTCTCTCAGTTCACTCCATTATTTCTCTTTTAGTCAATCCCTCTCTCCTTTATTTCTCCTTCTGTCTATTCCTCTCTTAGTCTCCCACCTTTCTATTCCTCTCACTCATTTTATCTATTTCTAGATATTTCATCCAGTTTCTCATTATTTCATGCATATCTGTTCATTACTATATTATTTTTATCTGTCTGTCTCTCTCTTTCATGTCTATCTCTCTCTACTTTATTCCTCCATTTTCTTTTTCATTTTCCCGAAACTTACCACTTGCAGCAAACCGACATTCATGGTGTCCCCCTCCTGTTCGAGAGGTCGCATCCTCTGCAGACTCCTGCCCAGCTTGTCGAGGCAATCGCACACCTCCACCAAGTTCTTATTTTTCCATTTGAACAACTTCTCGATATAGATTCTCCTCGTGAGACGGTAACGATTGAGGAGGAACGCCATGGCGTACTTCACGTCGTTCTCGTCAACATCGTCATCGAGAGAGAGTTTTCTCTTGGGGTCGGAAAATAACGTCACGGGGTCTGGAACAGCTTCCAGGAACTTTTCAGCATTGAACTTGGTTTTGTAGATTGCCAGCTCGTCGTTTTCTTTTTTCGATCTGGAAAATGTCGGTTTTGTATTTCTTTGTTGAGACTGCTAGAGTCGAGCTAAATTTCTTGCATTTGCAATCAACATAGATCTTTTTGATTGTTTACTTCAATTTATTTTGAATAAAGTCAGTCAAATTCCATGAAATACACATCAACAACCATTTTTTAAACTCAAATTGAATCAATGAGAGAAATGCACTTACTAAGATTTATTTTGATTTTCACTATAAAAGGTTTACAAAACAAGGTGTAAAACAAGTCAATTATTTATTATTCTAAGTCAATATCAATTATTATAAAGCAACAAAGCATGATTATCTTGTAAGAACATATCAAGTAATAGGGAGCTATTCAATTCAGTTTGATCAATTAGATATTGGGAATTCCTGTACTTATTGATTTCCAAACTTTCCAGCAGGTCAAGTTCCAAAGAATTTTGAATTAATGACTGAACTCATCTTCCTCTGTAAAAAGACGAGAAGCATACTTTGAATTTATATTTCCATTTTCGAAACTGTTTCTATGTTCTTTCATGCACACTGTAAATGTTCTTCCAGTTTGCCCTATGTAAAACATCAAGAATGAACCCCAAGACAATTTACACACTCCTGATCTGACAGACAACTTTTCGTTTAGAAACCATAGAAACATTTTTATGAAAAGTATGACAACCTCTTTGGCCCCAACAACAGAATTTATGATTATGTGAAAGGTCATAATAATTTTTTAAACAGGCCTCATTAGTAAGCATGAACATTTCTCCTTACAAAGACGCCATCTATGGGATCAATTGAAAACTCAAAACTAGCTTGGTCTAACTTTAATTACAGATACATGTAAAGAGAAAGATTGAACAAGAATTCAAACCAATTTAAAAGGATTTGAAAAACGAATATCCTATTGTTGTGGTGTAATTTTTTTGGTGATGATTCAAAATGAAATAGATTATGATTCAAAATGGAACAGATTATGAAATAATAAAGGAAATTGTCCCAATTTTATTATAGAAATGAAAGATCAAGTGGCTATCAGATTTCAATTGATTCTAGTTCATTGTGTGAACATTCAGTAACAATAAAGATCTTCCAAAAACACTCATTTAGGAGGAAAATGTTTTTTCTGCAGATGATGATATCTCTATTTATTAAAGAGCAAAAAATTCGAGATTAGAGTACAAAATTAGCCTGAAAATAAATGTAAAAACCTAAAGTTGTCTCAGGCTTCAGAAAGATTCCGACAAAACTTTGTAAAGAATAACAATCAGCCAAAATGACAATCTAGTTAATTTTGAATAAAACTAGTGCATTAATAGTAAATAGGGCCTTTACTTTGGAATCACAGAAATAAATTGATGGAAACTCCTATTCTGACACATTCATATTTCAAGTAGGAGTACTTCTGTAATTTTTTGTAGGACAAATACTTATAGTTATCTCACTTTAGATACTCCTGCATCGTGGGATAATCATTTTTTTCGGCAGCATTTTGAACAAACTCGCTCAAAGCTTCTGGTGGCAACAGAGCAAATTTGCGAGCTTCTTTCTCTAAATAAGAAGGATCGGCATCTGGGAAAGTATCTTTCAACTCCGTCCAAATTGTGATGGGATCTACCTGAACCTTTTCATAACCATCTGAAAATAATAAATAACTACTTTCTACTTTAAACTAGACAGTGCTACGACAATAATTGTGATTTAATTCAAAGCAGAACATTCACCTACTTGTGAAAGTATACTCAAGAATGTTCAAAAGAATAAAAGAGCCTCAAGATCTACAGACGAAATATTTCACAGATACAGGAAATAAAAGAACTAAAACTCACTCTGATTGAACTCTTCCATGGCCCTATCTAAACTGAAACCTGGAGGCTTCTCTTGACAATAGTCAGAAAGGAATTGTGGATCGCAATCCGGATATATTAAAGCTAGGCTGTGCTCCAGTTCTTCATTAACTGATGGTTCTACAGTTGGCACTATCTGCGGAATGGGGCCTTGTGCTCCATCACCTAAAAGTCCAGTAAAGAGCGATGGAATATGAAAACTCATTAATTGACATGGAAATGTTTCTAGAGATATTATTTCATGGGAAAAATACTTACTATTGACACTGATGGAAACATCCACCAGTAAAACCTACTTTCAAATATATGAACATATGTTAATGAATGATTTCCGTGCAATTCTAACATTTCTAACCTGATCTTTGTATGAAGTTCTTCAAAAACTTCTCATTTTATAGTGATGAAGAAACGGAAAGAACAAAATGTTTTTCCTGAAATTCGCATACTTCCTACCTGACAATAGATTGATCATATTTTCCATTTTTCCCTCTTGACTGTCTACAGGGTTTTGTTCTTCCACTATCATTATGATGTTTCTTATATTTTCTATAGGAATCTGCGGGAATATTTCACCCAGCATCCTTTCGAAATTAATTTCTGTGGAATCTTCCTCTTCCATTACAAACTACTAGGAACTTTCAAGTATCTAAAACTGATAAAAGGTATACTGAAAAACAAGTATTTATTGAAGGTTATGTTTCATATGTACAAAATCATTATACTGTTACCCTTTTTTTTTAAATTGCTCATGTATGAGAACGGACAATTTTTGAATTTAAAACGGGAACACCTAAATTATCAAAAGGTTTAAATATCAAGGGTATTTAATTCACATACGTAGCGTGATAATAAAAATACTGACAAGGAACAACACTGGAACACTGATAAATATAAATTATCCAGTTATGGCACTGTTATTCAAAAAGGGGAAATACAGCTTTTTGTAAGGAATAACTACCCGGAAAAACCCTGTTACTGTTAAGACAACAAAACACAAACTCTCTGTACTTCACTAAACTTCGTGTTTATTTTCTTCATAGAAAGCAAAGATCGTAGGTTCTGTTCCGTTTCTTTTAACAAATATGGTACTATCGTCTAGAGACAGCAGTCCACTTTAACATTCATCATGGCAGGCAAGATTGTTGACATTTATGATTTGAAATGGAACCACTGAACTGTTTTATATATACAGTTCAGTGAATGTAGGAGCCATTTACTCCAAATTCAATAGGACGGAAATATGACATCTTTTTCTTCTTTCACCTTGAAACAATCCATTTTCACTGGGCTATTCGAAATGCACTTGTTACCTGCACGGAACTGTATATATAAATGGAATGCTAATGCATTTGAACATTTTTACGCCCAATTGATTTCGCGCAGAGTCGTTTATATTCATGCGCAGTAGGAATTTATCAAAAATCAATAAGTGACATGTAAACACGATACAGATCTGGCTCAATGTATTTGATAAATACATTTTTTTTTTTGGAAAAAATCTGTTTGCATCAATTTCATTTTATTGTGAGGTGAGCTAAAACCATAGTTTCAATGGGCATTATTCTTGGCATAGTCCTATAATTATATGATTGATGAAAGATGATTAGCTTTCTAGTCATTTTAGGATGTGAATTCTGCAGAATAGGCAACTAAATGTTTGAAATCGTGTACTCCCAGTTGCCTACATTAGATGACTCTACTATTTGAAGTATATTTTGCAATTTGTGGTGAATTTTTTGCTTTCTTAGCTGATTATTTAGACACTGATATCGATTTCTTCCAAGAATTGCAAGCGCTCAGTCGACATGTATCTAAAGATTTATACTTACTAGTTTATTTAATATTTTCCAATGTGGTAGTCGGTAATCACTGTCAAGCAACGTGATTTAGAAGTTTAATATAACATATGTATCTGAATGAAATCTGGTGTTTGATTATTTCTTGGATCAATTTCTGCCGAAACCAGTTGTTTGTCGAAGATATAACAGGATACCTTAAATTTTTCGATTTTGACATCTCTTCCTAAGGCTATCATCCAAATAGTATACCTTTTCTTCGTTAAACTACGAAATGAAAATATATATCTATATATCTCTAGTTTCAAATTCTTACAGCTGAATCATTCTCATACCAAATATATATTGAATATTTACTAGAAAAAAGATACACCCTCCATGGTGTCTCGACTCTTGCAAAAAAGGACCATGCATATTCTCATATTGCAGGCAATTAAAAGTTCTGGTTTAATTTGAAATTTATTTAAATTAATAACAATAACTACAGGAACTGAAAACTCATCCGACGTCAGATAATATGAAAGGCCGTACCTGTAAACGTTAAACCCTCTCAACTAGCTCAGACGTACGTGATATTCCAATTATTAGACTATCAACGACTTACATTTTCCAGATGATCTCTAGTGCGTTTGCGTTCATTTCGCTAACATTCGATGCAGATAGGACGTAAAATGTATTCGCGCATCCTAGCGCACTGGCGTTCCATTTATATATACAGTTCAGTGGTTACCTGCTGAAAGAACGTATGCGGATTCTTTGGGTTCCCTAATTTTTCTCATGAGATTCCTTTGGTGACAATTTTGGTTTCACACCATTATACTCTGTGGTCAACACACGATTCAAGAATATCTTCCGTTATCTCCGATCTTGTTATCTGTCTTCTCTTTATATATCCACGATGTTCATTTATTCTCACATCTAGGAGTTTGAGGTTTTACCTTCATAATTTTTTTCCACAAGAGCAAGATATATTGTTGACACTTCGTCTTTCAAACCGTATTTTCGGGTTTAGTTAGATCTTGAAGTTATACACCCAAAAAACAGTAAAACACAGGACAATACATATTTCAGGCATTTATATTTCCATTATTAGTTACATCGTTAGTGGCTAATAGGTGAAATGTAAAGGTAAGGAAGAGGGAATGTTGAAAGAGGTTTTTTTTATATTTACATCATGTACCGTAAACATTTTTGACAAAAATTTAAAAAATATAATCGTATACATCTGTCTTTTAGAGACTGGTATGTATTTGCAGCCAAATTTAGTGTTACATCTCTTTTTACAGTTACAAAAATTGTGTTGAGAAGTTTTTCTGGTGCAGGTGGTAGTAAAGTCTTGATTGGTTCCAACGTACTGTTGATTCACTTCCAACCCGTCTTTTGGGTTTAGTTCATTACCAAGTCACACTTGAACTTGATAATCTACCAGAAATAGAGCAGAAACAAAGGTTGGCTACCAGCCAACGGGCAAATGCATAGAGACCAATATAAATACAGGTCAAGTATGTTAAAGGAATCAGCTTTATGCAGAATCACAGAAAATGCAGAATGAGCTAACGACGCTCACAAATTCAGGGAAGTATATCTAGTTGTGGAGGTTTCAAACCTAGTTCCGAGGATTCGAAATCAAAGTTAAAGTTTTAAACAGTTAACAATCACTCTACTACTTAGGCAACTACCCATACAAACAAAGGGGTTTCTGAATTATGAATAATATTCAAAAGGAAACGAGTAGATCCTTAGCTCGAACAAGTTTCTCTTCTGAGGGTTGTCGTTCGTGAGGGGGCGACAGCCGGTTAACGGAGAAACATATTTTATTAACAGATATTAACATCAGCGATAAAGGTTGGTAATCTTTATCGCTGAGTAATCTTTTCCTTAGAAATATGTTAAATGAATTGTGGATTGATGAAAGCAACAGTTCCCAAGCTATCTTGTGGCTTCAGTTTATTTTTTTCCTAAGTAATTCATGAGTTCATTTCATTTTTTCGCGTGAAGTGTAACATCTGAATTCAATTCATCCACCCAATGAGTTTGTGTAACTTTGCTCTTTATGGATAATCTCAGTTCGGGACTACTTGATGTTATGTGTCCTCTTAAATCCGAATTTTCTATTGTCTCTTGTTTTCGCTTATGAAGCACCGTATTTACATTGTTTTTGGTGAATACCTTTGTTGATAGCGTTCTTCCAATTGAATTGGAAGTATAAAATCCGCAGACTAAAATAATGAAACATTCTAAAATTTCAATACATATACTTAAAAAATAGACAAAATATATGAACATATACAAATTTTTACAAATCATACAGACAGATAGCGAAATATTGCATAACAGGAAAACAGTAGTAAAAATTGTATAAAGTTCATAAACCTTAATGAACAGATTTTGGGCGGATCCAGCTTAAGACAAGAAACTAAGATGCTTTTCCTAGCAGGAAACACGAAGTCCCTAGTGAAAAATATTCAAGGATTCCAGTATTGTTCTGTCCATTGATCAGTTTTAGAGGTAGATTTGCAAAAAATATATCTTTCAAACTGGAACTCTTCTGAAAAGATTTTTGACTGCCAGTCCTAGATATTTTCACTTGTTAAAATAGGGATAATTTAATGTAGTATCTGAAAAGCTCAGTTATCATATTTTCCCAGGAAAGCATTGCAGTTTGGACAGTAGTGTGTTTGACTCTGGCAAGAATCCACGCAATATGGTATGCAGCAGCATGGCCAGCATCTGGAAATAGATTTGGATTAGTGGAAAGGCTACACTATAATTTGGTCTTCGATTTGGCTTCCTGTCTGACAACAAGGAGATCCTGCTGGACCAGAGACCTTCCTAGCTCCGAGCTTGTGAAGGTATCTTCGACGATATGACTCTCCTCGCCTCTTACTTTGGTCGCGAGCTCGGGATCGAGAGCTGGTACCTCGAATGGAAGATTCGTCGTTTGAACCTGAAGAAGACTCAGGCAATAACAATGGGAAGAACGATATCTTCTCCGGCCATGAAAGTGAGGGTCTCTGGAAAGGAGATCGAGTGGCAAGCACGGGTAGAGTACCTCGGTCTTATAATAGACCGCAGGCTCACCTGGACCCCGCACTTCGAAAGTGTGACGGCAAAGATGCAGGGACGGATCTGAAGTCTGTACCGTCTGATTAACAGAAAATCTAAATTAGGCCTTAAGAACAAAATCACGATCTATAATACGATGTTCAAGCGTCTGCCTGAAGCATACATTATGACAGGCTTGCCTGTCAGCTGCCTTCCATTCAGCAGTCCATTCAGTCGAGGAATCGACGAGTTTCCGATAATCCGTTAGTTAGGAAAGCTATAGATTATGCTGTAGACGACCCATCCCGATATAGAAGGCTCCTAACACTCATATCCTCTGTCAACGGATGAACAATCTTTTCACCCAATCACCCCAGCCAGGCAAGGATAAACCATGAAGGGCGTTACTACGTGTTCAAAATATGTGAAGTAATGACAACCAAACATTACTTCCCAAAAAGGATTAGGATTGCTAGTGAATCCCAATAGAGCTCTCTACATCCAACGACGTGAGGCCGGTGGCCACCCTTATTAGGACTACCTTAAAGAAACTTCGTTCTAAGACGTTCTAAGGCTCAGGCCACAACGAGGGACCCAGTAGCCGGCTTCCTTCGGCATATTAGCCCTTCTCAGGATCAAATACCTCTGGGGGTACGCCGACCCAGCTCATTTACAGGACAGCCTTCGTGGCCTGCACAAGTGGCTGGGGGATACAAACATCCATGTGCCTCCGGAGGCATTTCGCACCATCGGACTAGGTGGCTAGGTAGATCGAGTCGCAGAGGAGTGTGTCGAGTAGGTAAGGGACTCTTAAGGAACCTTCTGGCCTAGACTTGTGCCAATGTAATGGCCAGTCGTACCCCCGAGACGCACTTAGCTCAGTTAGTGGCTAGGAAATTATCTTCCTAAATCGAACCATGCTTTCAACTACGGTTTTGCACAAGGGAGAGATGCAGAACTTCCCAGATCGTCGAATGCTGGGATCTCATCAGGTCCTGGAGAAAACTTGGTGAGTTTAGGGCCCTTCAGCAAAACTAGTACTCGCCGGCTCAAAAAGAAGCTCCGAAAACAGACTGTCTCAAGTGCTGTCTTGGCGACAGGATCTGCCTGGACGACTTCAGTTTCAAGTTCAGATACCAAGCAGAGCCCATGAGTGTACTATCTGCTTCGCTCAAATTCAGACAGCAAAGTGGTATGAGCAAAAAGAGGAATTGACAGTGTCTCAGTGAAGTACTGCATAATTGAGTCTGAATATAGAGTTCGTTATATGGAATAAACTCGCTAAAAGGTGTATGTAACTTATTTCGAATATGTTGCAATACTGGATAAATCGTAGTATAGTCACCTCCATTTCATTTGTAACATTGTGATACGTCCTTTAGACATACTTACACAAAAAGACAAAGTAGCAATGCAAACAGGTGAGTTTTTGTTGTGGCTTCCGTCTGAACAGTCGAAGTTATTTGAGCATGGCATGAAGGACATACCATTGTAGTTGGTTTTGGCCCCAACATCATTGGTAATACAGCTCGATGAACTACAACTGAAAATTAAAAAAAGTTATTGGGAGTGGCAGTGAACGAAGTCGAAAGAAGTCGAACGTCATCATGACCCAAAGATTCTAGCTTGGCTGGCTTCGCAAGATGTCAACAATCAAAAGCCGAGGTAGCGGTGAATTGGTGGGTTTGAATTCCCCTGAGATCAGACATTTCTATTGCATGATAAAATCCGTTGAAAGAATGCCTAGTTGGTGTAGTTTAACTTGAGGATGTCGTAGACCAACTAGTACACTTAGATTCAAAGGAGTTACTCAAAACACAGGAAAACAACTATAAGATGTTACTGTCGTCATATGTAAAATAGTTGTCTTCTCACAATCATATTAATATCATCATATTATATTTACAAAAACTCTTGTAAACAGTTCAAAACCATTTCAGACACGTTCTTGAAATGAAGGAAAACACCCATTGCAATTAAACTCGTTTTTAAATTGAATTATTGGGAGTAGCTGTGGGACACTTTGGAGTGGGGGGTGCTGTCAGCTGGAGGACGTCAAAAAGCGTTTAGGAACCGCCAAAAAGCGTTCAGGATATTTTAAAAAGAGTTCGTCGACGAGGTTTTTTGACGCTTTTTGACAATTGATAGATGCTTTTTGACATCTTCTAGATGCTTTTTGAAGGTATTCAGTCGCCTTCATGATGGTTTCTAGATGTTTTTCGGCGACCGCCAACAACAGTGTCAGCTGACACCCCCTCCCCAAATGCAAAGTGTCCCTAAGATCCCCAATATCTACTATTGAGAAGCGAAACAATTTTGACATTTGATGTAACTTTAAAACCACCAAGGACCAATTCGATCAACCCCAAGGAAGCATAATTCACCTGTGTTAGTTTGGGGCATCTGTTGCTGTGGCGGCTGGTGAGGTAAGGGGGGGTACATGGAATCTCCGGGGGGAGCATTGAAGCCTGGTTGCGGTGGCGAATAAGGTGGCGGGTTGCCTTTCTCCATTCTGTAACAAAAATTAGAAATAAATGTATTAGGATCACAAAATGGTAATAAAAATAGTGCCGAAATTTCTCAAGAAAAACCTCCTTTAAAGCCATTTCGGTTGAATTTTAATCGCTGCAGATTCTAATAGTTGGTAATGATTTTGGCAAGTTCATCAAGGATCTTCAAATTGGAGTGTAATTGGGAGTGGAACCTCGAATAAATGACCTGCTTACTCCAAGTTGCTATGTCAGTTCTATACTTTCCATGAACGAATCTGTAGAATGGAATCAAATCCCCACCCTTTTTTGGTGGCCTTAATTCTCTGTTTCTTCCACATTCAATTGTTTAGGAAAACCTGGCATCGGGGTAAGCAGTGAATTCTATTTGGTTCATGTCAACCCTGGCTAGAATATGTTTCAGATTTTTGTTTGAAAGTAAAACCAGGGAGCTCCGTGTTCACTCGTATTTATAATTTCAGATGTTGGTGGGTTGATGGGTGGATGGTGGTGGGAGGGATGATGAGGATGGTGGTGAGGGCGATGATGGAAATGGTGGTGAGGGTGATGATGGGGCGTTGGCGGGGCTTCTCTACACATGCTTACTCCTGATAGGTTTCGCTCTTTCACTGAATCGTTCTGATTGGTCCGCACTGTTACTAGATTGTGCTGAATAATCCACGTTGTTGGTAGGTATGCTAGTGGTGAGCTCAGGCTGTCGAAGCTCTCTGCTGAAACTTCGAACTGCGCTAGGGCTGGAGTGTCTAAGTTGAGTGGCTGCGGGTGTTCATAGATGTACTTCCAGAAGGATTCCACCTGATCAGCAGTAAGCGGATTATCCACAACACGTGGAGGCTCTAGGAATAAGCGAGGTTTCTCACGGAACTCAAGGTTTTCCGCGATACTTCTCGCTCGTCTCACTAGTGACTTCTTAGCGGTCACTAACACTCGTATCCTATCAAGGCAGTGCTGTTTGGTGGTTAGCAGCACGCCTTGACTCAAAGTGTGATGGATACGCCGTAATTTGGCGGCTATTCGCCGTACTGCGGGAGTGAAAGGCCTGTTGGCCGCCCTGTAATCCATCACACATTAGATACGAGACGCTTGCTGTCTCGCCGACGTGATCTTGTGTACACGCCGTTCAATCTTCCAAACCGCAAGGCCGGGATTTCATCCTTCCGATTCGGAAAGCGATTGGACAACGATGTCAGTTCTGTTAGAACACTATGAACCTCCACATCCAAACAAGCCAGTTCTTGTGGCTTCAGGGGCCTGATTCTACTACTTCGTTAGCAGGCTGGGAAGGAGCTATATATCCCTACCGCCGAAGATAGGATACGTAATCCCTGAGATTTTGGGCGGGAAAGGCGACATGCTCCGGATGTGATTCACACCACAGAGCATGCATTCTCGGCATGTACCCTCTTCGCGCGGGCTCACTACTCTCGTAACAATGCTATCTCTTAGCTCATGCGTCCATTTAAAGCGTCCGTTGTCATTGCCAGGGTTGTCATTATTATTTTATTCATTCGACATTCTTTTTCACATTAGTTGTTTTTTGGTCGAATAATTTAAAACTATTGGTTAATTGTTGAATGTCTTATTTGAATAATAAAGACCCTATTTATACGAAAAAGTTTCCTTGACAGTCCCTTTCAATCGCTCCTATATACTCACAGAGGGGGTTATTATTATTTTTCATTACTATTTTAATTATTTTATCACCAATCTATGGGGTAAGAGTTCATGAATAGTCGAGAATATCTACTTTGTGTTTCGCTAACAAACATACAAATTCAAACGACTAATATGTAAAAAATTACCTGTGTATGAATCACGATGATGAAATTCGGGCAATTATGATAAACTCTAATTACTGTTTGGGTATTATAGATAGCCATAATTAGCACACTCGTTACTAACTATATTTGAATGTCTTACTCAGAAAGTATGACGTACTTTTCCTTAACATCAAAATATTTATTTCTCTTGAAATACATTTGCAACTGTTATCCTCTTATCTCTAATCTAAATGTTTGTTTAGGTGCTTTCTCTTCAAACTACTTAATCATCAGACATTCCTGTTTGTGCCGACCCGTCTGTTTCATGAAATGCGTAATTTTTTTCAACTGAACCTGAAGTATAATTTCAGAACTATTTTGAGAAAACACGAGATCTTTCAACCAAAACCACAGATGTGCAATTAGGTCACTCAGTTTGAGATTTTTCAATTCTGTTTGTAGCATTTCAAATATTTTTTCTGCAAGAATATTGAAACACAGAATGTGCTCTCCTGTAAAAGTCTTTTCAGTAAAAGTAACTAGCTAGTGGGGATGCAAAAAATCGGAAAGTTTGAGAGGGTCAGGACCCGAAAAAAGTAACACCCTATAGAATGTGTTTGGTACTATTCTAAAACCAGCTTATGGACATTGACAACGGAAGTTTTTGTACCAAATTCGAACTCGATACCTTAAGAAACATGCGAGGAGTATTATAATTTTTTTTGTCAGAATCATCATACCCTCTTGAATATATACAGGGTCTTTCACGACGAGCGTTCGTTAGGAATATATGGAGAACGATTCAAAATAAAAACTTGAAATTTTGTGGTAGTGGGTTTTACAAA
>WOGR01002151.1:0-18078 GCA_015342045.1 Leptinotarsa lineolata | reverse complement strand
CATCGGGGGTAGTCCGTTCCTGACTTTGTAGCAAAACAACTGACTCCTGCATGAAAGCTCATCGACGGAATTCATTTGTTTAGTCAATTACCAAAATTTGGATGATTTTGAATATTCACTTGAAAAGTTATCAAAGAAAAACATTTTTCATTTTGTAACTTCGAGAGCCCGTAACTTGGTTACGAAGACTTTTAGGAAAAAAAGTTATATGAAGTACTGGTGATATTTTGACCCCATCTATACATTCCCGAGAGGAAAAGAGGAAGTCCAGGGACACCCTGTATATCACTAATCAGTCCTGCTGTGTTCGAAGAATTTTTCAACTATTCTCTAGCATAAAAGCTTTGTTGAATTTAGCACTATTGATATAGAGATCCAAATTTTAACTATTAGGTGGTTTCCAAAGTTTTGTCGGTTATAATGTCATATTTTTTAGCTCTATATCTCAATAAATATTTATTTTACCGTGTCGTGGTATATACTAATAGATAGAGAATTTTGTTCTTTATACTTTGATGCTGTTCATTTCTATTTCAATTTTTTTGCCTCTTTTCAGCCTATTACAGACGATGTCGTTGGGCGATTTTCGGCCAGTTTTTCTCTACGAATTCAGATTGAACGAGAGCGCTGCCGAAACAGCCCGAAAAATTTTACCAGGCATTTGGCAATGATAGTGTTGATGAAAGCACTGTTTGACGTTGGTTTGTGAAATTTCGTTCCAGAGATGTTAGCCTCGAAAATGCGCCCCGAAGTGGTCGACCTAGAATTCTCCATGACGAGGACTTGAGGACTCTGGTGGATACTGTTCCATCATAAACGGTACGTGGGAAGGCCGATGAACTTGGCGTTAGCTCCCATACATATTGGAAAGGTTAATAAGCTCGAAAAGTGGGTGCCCCACGATTTGAACGATTGACATTCTTCTTTGCTATTGTGCAACCAAAACAATTCTTTTTTGAATCGTATCGTCACGTGTGATGAAAAGTGGATTCTTCACGACAACAGGAGACTCTCAAGATAGTAGTTGGACACCAGTGAACCACCCAGGCACTTCCCAAAGGCGAAAACCCCTCCCAAAAATGATCATGGGTACTGTATGGTGGTCAGCGACTAGTGTAATTCACTATAACTTTCTGCTACCGGACCAAACCATCACAGCAGAGTCCTACTGTGAGAAAATCGACGAAATCTGCCAAAAATTGTGTCAGCAGCAGCCGGCACTGGTCAACAAAAGAGGTTCGAACCTGCTCCACGACAACGCCCGTCCGTATGTTTTACAAGTCACCGTCCTTAAAATGAACGAATTGAGTTATGAACTTCTGTCTCACCCACCATACTCCCCAAACCTCTCGCCAACCGATTACCATCTTTTCAATTACTTCGATAATTTTCTCACCGATAGAAGTTTTTTTTTAGTCAGGACCAGGAAAAACGGCCTTCGTCGACTTCATTGAATCCCGAACACACAATTTTCATGCAGGCAGATTTAATCGACTTGTGTTATGTTGATAATAGTGGACTGATTCAAACCGTGCTTATTTAGGTTAAATTGAATAAGTATTCACTGATAAATTACAGTTTAAAGTAGACTCCTAAAAACGGACAAAACTTTCGAAACAACCTAATACTTTTCACGTGAGTGACTGAATGTCGTTCAAGTCATTGCTCTCATCTTTTATACATTTTTTAAATGGAATTTCACCAGAATAGATTTGGATGAGCATTGGGTTCCTAACTACTGTATGATGGATTTCACTTCTTTAACCACTTCCTGTATTTTCTCTCCAAATATTGTTATTGTTGTATTGTCCATAAACATAATTATCTTTCTATTAGATAGGTACTTTGGTAATTTATTAATGAATATGAGAAACAATGAAGGCGGTAAATCGAAAATCTAATGTTGAAGAAAATTTAATAGAATAAACATTATATTATTGAATAAAATTTATTTGTTCCAGTTGAACGACTCATGGTCTAATAAAATTGATAGTGAAATGATTTATTTGGATACTATAAAAACAAGTGAGAGCCGATTTACAGTCGTTCTATCATCTGTATTAGTTAAACGGATGATCAACGTCAAGAGCGGGCTTTTAGAAGTTACTTTGGTAAATATCAATTTTCAGTTGTGCTGACATTGTTCGCACGAAAATTATTTTTCAGAACCAACTAATTGACTCCTTTATAAATAATTTCATCAGCTGCAAAACTAGATCTTCACCTGAATTGATAGTAGCTTGCTATCCTCTCTTATCCCAAGTAGATGATGATTTATTCAAGAAGAAGATATTACCTGCATTACAAAAAGCAATGTTGAGAAACCCAGAAATAATTCTTAATGTTGTTGGTTTAGTTTTATCAGGTATTAATCTTGATTTGAGTGATTATGCATATGAAATTGGAACAAGTCTGATAGGTAATTTCACATTACTCTCTTAGGTTATATTCGAACCAAACACATATACATTTCTAGTGAATTTACATATAAAAGACGATGAGGCTAGAAAAGATGCAGCAACTGCTTGTAAATGTCTTGCAGAAAAAATAAAAAGTGAAAAGAAACTTGAAGAATTGTTGGAGAAAATATTTGCTGTATTCCATGGATCTGATGGCAAGTTGACTGTTGTTGATCATAAAATTAGTGTTCTACAGGTAATACCTCGATATTCATTAATCATTTTTTGGTAATGTCTATAAAAATATTTTAAGGGTGCAGGAAACTTCAGTCATAATAATGTAAATGGTGAAGATTTACAATATTTGATTGGTACTGCTTCATATCATTTTAGAAAAGTTTTGGAAATTGAAGTACATGAGAAAACGTTGTGTTTTGCTTTGGATATGATGTCTTTATGGACGTCAAAATTGACTACAGAAGTTCCAAGACAAATTATTGAAGGTTTCAAGGTTAGAAAAAATCAGAATGGTTTAATTATACTCAATTATTTTCAAATATTTTACAGAACGGACTGGGATTGAAAACAACAACTCCATTAGTGAGGATATCTTACATTCAAACCATGCTTGCAACCTTCAATACCAAAACTATACCCCAAGCATGTACAATTATATCTATTTTGCTGAAGTTGGTGGACAAAGCTGTATCGCAGGCAACTAATGTATTGTCAGTTTCTGAAGGCGTTTGTGCTGCACTGCTACTTCTTAAACTATCACATGCCAATCAAGAAAAAAATAATGGTTTTCAAAGTATGTGGGTGGCTATTCTCGATATGGATAAACAAGTGTTCGTATCGGAAAAATACTTGACAAGTTGTGCAGAAGAAAGTATGTATATTTCTAAGATAAAATAAATGAATGTTTTTTGGTAGTGAATATTTCCATATTCTCATTTGAAAAATCACCATTACAGTGATCACATATTTTTCTAGCACACCAAGCCACACAATAACTCCAAATCTCTCTTGGAAATTTGTAGCTTTATGTAGGAAGGAACTGCTTTACTCTTGCTGTGTGACCGTTTTCATAACAATTTTTAGAAGACTACTATGAAATTTATTCTATGTATAGTTCAGTGATTACTGACAATGATCACCGCAAATCAATTCATTTTGTTAAGAAAATTGATATATTTCAATAATTTTCTTAGGAGATTTGACGAAATTGGTTGACAAGCAATGAAATTATTTAAGAAGCAGTTTTCAATCCATCAGATTGAAAAAAAAAAGAAAACATTCTAATGATTTAAAGAGGAAAAATGAATTTTCGTTATATTGTTGTTGAGAGCGAACCCTACTTATCTGTCTGGCATATCTCGGTAGAGTGGGAATCGGCGATGAGTTAACATGGAATGCTAAATAACTGAGAAATGATAAATCACTGCAGAGGACTTTAGATGCGCGCCAATACAACTTTCTGAAAGGATTGAGTTTGCTGTAGCCGATGGAGAGTCATCTTGCAAGGAAGGAATGATTTAGAAGAGAATTCTGGAGCTTTTGGTTGTTACATAAATCACAAAAAGAAATACCGTTTTTAGAGTGATCTAGTAAAATGGTCTATTTATCAAGGGTACCAATTGAAATCAAGAAGCTGTCAAATATATTACGAAACTCTTGGTTATGATTTCTGACTGGTTACCTAATTACTAAAGATATTTTTTCCGAATAGGAAATTGTTGGAGAGTATTGTTTATCGCCCAATTTGTGAATATTTTGAAAACATAAACTATTGATGTGGATATAAACATACATTCATACATGCATGCATAAATATACATGACTAAATATACAGATGCATACAGGTATGCATACACGCTAATATATACCCATACATACACACGAACACACATGCACACAGACACTCATACATACAGATGCCCTATGTGATAAACATACTTTGTTTTTTGATTGAAAGGAATGAAAAAATATTTATCAATCAGCTTTCAGGTCAAAAAACATTCATGTAAGATAGCTCTCCAACTCTACCTAAATTAAAATTCCATAACAGAACTGCAACACTGCAAGGATTTGTAGAATTTTATAATTTCAGTCTAATGTGATAGTCTATACCGATTTATAATTCCACCAAATTTTGTTCATTGTGCGAGTCTCATTGCTTGTCTACAATTGCATTTCAGTGTTACAAAATGAATATACTTTTAACAAATTCAGATTTGGAGATAGAATACTTTATTTTTTCATTACTTATAAAGTTCTGTCTGGAAAAACTCCATCGTATTTCTATGATTTCATTGTCTGTTGGTTGAACCAACCTTACAAAGATCTCTAATCCATAGAATACTATTGGAGTCGTTTAAATCTTTTACCAGCTTTCATTCAACTCGCAATTGATTTCTGAGGAACTCTAAAAAATCTACTCGTCCTCTATCCAAATTAAAGTATTCAACAATTTGACATTTTCTTAACAAATATGACGAGGTACTATCAGACACTCACAATATTTTAGAGCATTGGTAACAAAAGGTGATGTAATTTCATTATATTCATTCTGAAAAACGAGAATTGAAATTGTTTTTCACCACTTTTATTTGTAACTAATGTTACTGCAGTTTCGTCCTATAAGAACATTTTCAAACTTATTCATTGAACTAAAAATGATTGATTACATTACCCCTTATATAACACCACTGTAGGTAATAACAGAGGTACTTAACATAATTGAGTACCTGAATTTTGTTTACCTGTTAATGGGGGTACGCTAGTTTGAAAACCAGTGAGTAAACTAAATCGATTTGATCATTCAGCATGTTGCATCCGCAATGCTTATGCTTATGAATTTCCAAGGATTTCAAATAATTGCATACTGCGAAATTTCCACATCATTTAGATACGGGAACTTGAGGTTGCATTCCAAAAAATGGTTCGAAAAGTGGTAAAAAACATAGAAAGTTCTATTTCTCATTTTTCATGATGATCTACCACGAAGTAATAGCTACATCCATCAATTTATTATATTCATTCCTTTACATTTCTGCTCGAGATATAGAAAAGATAAACCATCTGCAGCAGGTAATTTCATAACAAGACTATTTCATAAACAATCTATCTTTGTGAATCTTTGACATCTTTTATTATATCCATGTGAATAATATGCTAATTAACTTTTTAGGTCTCATATATGTTATGCAACTCTGTGAATTTCTTTTGGTGGTTTATCCGGAAAAATTGAAAAAACCTGAACCAATTCTAAGGGCTGTTCTATATTGCACAACACACTCTTCACCTGTAACAAGAAGAAAATGTTTAGATGTATTGAAGAAAATCGTTGAAAGCCTTAGTGGAGTCACTATTGCAAGATCTATTCTCAAGGAGCTACAAGAGTTTCCTATTACCAAGAAGGTTTCATCAAAATCAGAAAACGAAAATAAAAAAGAAAATGATAACAGCTATTACATATCTTCCCATTCTTTGATTGAATGTATTGAAACTTTATGTTCCTCTCCAGGATTGACACCAGAAGATGTGCATTTGTTGGCTTTAGACTCTTTAAAACCTGCTCATCACCCTTCTATACTTACTTCGACACCAGACTTGTGGATAAAAATCGTCAAACGCTTGGGTTGTAAACCTAAAGATTTGATTGCTCAGCAAGCGTCACATTTTCGTAATCTCCTGGTTGACAACTATAATAATGAACCTGTAAGGTGTATCTTTTATTGTTTTCTACTACTTAACATCTAGTTACTAATTTTAGATGAACGAATATTCTCTTTCAACTCTGCTTTCAATCAATGCGGATATATTATTGCCTCATATAGTTACTAGAGTAATGCGACAATTAGAAGATCCCAGAATATGTCAAATTTCCAAAGATGACTACTTCACCTTTTTAACTCCGGACGGTGAACTATATGACAAGAGTGTTTTGCCTGGGTAAGATTTTTCAATGTAAAACATGCCATATTACTTGGTACTTCACTTTTTTAATAAAACCAAACTAAGACGTTCAGATTTACATTTGATTTAAGATTGATTTTATTGATGGTCTCTTCGTAGAGGGAGTTGTCATGCTCAATTCTCATTCAGTATTGTTCTTGTTAAGGACAACTGAGTTCAAACATTCTATTCGTAACTAAGTCAATAATGATGACATCCTGCTTCTGGGTTCTGTCAGCATCAATCTAAATTTGTTTGAAAGTGATTGACAATGTTTTGTGGTGAATTTCATCAGTTCGGACTTCCATTGTCTAATATATGAAATGATGTGAAATCCCCGACAGAACCAATACTATTGAAAATAGCTGAAAATAACAAATATATATGGGTCATTCGAGATAAGAGAAGAGAAAGTACTCGAATGACCCATAAATAGTCATCTCTTGGAGGTTAGTACAGTCATATCTTAATTATTGATTTTATTCCTTTTTTGTTTAATTTTTGAATTTTTTACTTGTAATTAATTTCACTGTGGATTCATTTCAGGGTTTTTTGCTTAATATATTTGTTATTTTAAGCTATTCTCTTCAATTTTCAATTGTATTGGTTCTGTCAGGGATTTCAAATCGTTTTATATAATATTAGATAATGGAAGTCCGAACTGATGAAATTCATCATCAATCTACCTAATATATTCATAAAGTACTGTGGCCGCTACGTCACTGGCAAAATGGCATCGAACTGCTTCCAAGGAACCTGAAAAAACTGGAATTGATTTTACTGAAACAAGAATGCACGAATGTATTTTTTTATAGTGTATATACAATACAGTGTGGAGCTGTATATTGTTTTCAATTGAACCTTTAGTTGTTATTTATCTTATTAAATAAAGCTGTTAATTGAGCTGTTGAATTTGTATAGTGTGCCATGTATTTATTTATTTATTGAGAACCCACGCAAGACGTAATATTGGTGACCTGGATAGGTTGTAATATTTTACTTAATTTTTTTTCATGTTTTGAAAAAGTGCTCTAATAAAAAACTGAAAACTCAAAATTCCAGAGAGTATATGATAATATAATGATGATTATTATTGATGATTTGTAGGTCTGATAGTAATGCTGAAATAAATCTGAAAAGGGAAAGCAAAGTTTACAGCTATAATGAACAAATTGAAGAACTACAGTTGCGTAGGGAACTAGAAGAAAAAAAAAGAAAGGAGGGCAAAATTAAACCACCACAGTACACTCCAAAACAATTGGAAGCTATAAAGAATCAAAAACTTAAGGAACAAGCAATTCGAGACAGATTAAGAGAAGTAAGAAATGCTATTATAATGAGTATTCTTTTTCATGATTTCCCATTTTATTGAAATGCATGTATAATGAATATTAATCCCAAAAAATACCAAGATTTTGACCGAACTGTTTATATTCTCAAATCCTAAAAGAATTTTATTATCAGATATTTATCCAGATCTTTGGGTATTTTCTGAGCCAAGCTCAAATGGGAATCTCTGAGTCTATATTACAGAGTGAGTCAAAAAGATTCCCGCGGTTCATTGATCTCAGAGGAAACAATTTTTCGAACTGCTCAATTTTTTTTGCAGTCATATCGATAAATACTATCTTTTAGAATTATTTTCTCGCATACTGGGTGATTCAGCCGAGAGTGACCAACCATAGTTATATTTTTTTAAATAGAAAACCCAGTATATGAATACGTCATTCGATTCCATATTTGTTTGGCTCTCTAAGAAATTTTTGTTTTCGAATTTCCATTGCGGCATTGCGAAGTTATTCCAGAAGAACCTGTTTTGCAGACAATATATTCTTAATGCATCACCCGCATGTATACAGCAATTGAGTGGATTTTTTAGGAATACTTAGTCAACATCATTATGATAATTTCTGAAATCTCACTTTCGGAAACAATATATAGGGTGCTCGGTAAAACCGGTCAAGTTTCATTCATTTTCAAACAGACGTAATTCAATTTTTTCAATCGGAAAACCTTTTATTTTTTCATGTTTATGAAATGTTTTAAAATTTCACAAAATTTTTTATCAGAAGTATACTAAACGAAAAACTGATATTTTACAAATTATACCAAGTTTTAGTAATTGTTGTAACCACAAAAAATGTATTACGTTCACTTACTCTAATTTGTTTTTAGGATATTCAAATTAATCGCTAGTACATTAGCATTTTTCATACCATCTAATGATAGTTAAAAGCTGTTTCAACGGTAAGAATTTCGTAAAAACCTAAAGAATATTTATACTGCTTTTTTATTTAAAAACCCAGTTATCCATGACTGACATCAAAAAATGAGTATCGGAATTTGTCAATAACGCCATGTGTTGAAGTTTCTTTCGCGTGTAGATTGAATCATTTTCTTTATGAATTATGTATTGGAAGATATGGTGCAAATGATCTATGCTTTGGGGAAAAGTGACGGAAACTGCCTCCTTGTATCTAGGATTTACAAAGACAAGTTCCCGAAAGAAGACAACCAAATTACCTGATTAACGGAAAAACAGATTTTAAAACAGACAGATTTTTTAAAACAGATAGACGGGCATTTCAGGCTCTAAAAACAAGATTTGAAAGAACTGGTAATGTCAATCACGAGAAGTTCGAACGTGTCTGCCCTGTAACAAATGAAGAGAATACGTTTCAAATAGCTCTTGTAATTGTTGAAAATCTCCATGTAAATACCCGAGAGCTGAGCAGGGAATTAGGATTTTATTAAATCAGCGTGTCTCGAATGATAAGAGCAAGCAAATTTCATCCTCACCACATGCAATTTATGCAAGAGTTAAGAGGAAGAGATTTTGAAAAACGTGTTAAATTTTACCGATGGGGCTTGGAAAAGATCAATCAGGAAAATTATTTTTTCGATTTCGTGTTATTTTCTGATGAAGCGACTTTTTATAAAAATGGAACTGTGAATCGGGATAACATGCATATTTATGCAACGGAAAACCCCTCATTTTATTCGTTGCCTGAACCATCAACAGCGTTGGTCACTGAATGTTTGGAGTGGAATTTTCAGAAAAAGAGTTATCGGTCGGTATTTTTTGGATGGGCATCTCACTGGAAGAAAATGTGTAAGATTTCTTCGCCATGAGTTTTCGAATTTATTGGACGGGGTTCCATATGGAACAAGACTTAAAATGTGGCTACAAGACGGTGCACCACCACATTTTAAAACTGAGGTACGGGAATACCTTAACTATCATTCCAATCAAAAATTGATATGTAGGGGTGGGCCTGTGGTGTGGCCACCCAGATAACCTGATCTAATCAAAATGGAATTTGGGTATATCAAATGGATTGTCTACCAAACTCTCCAACATCTATAGAAGACATGAAACAAAGAAACGCTAAAGCTTTCAGGAAAATCCCAGAGGATATGCTGGAACGTGTAGAGAATTCGTTCAAAAAAAGACTGACATTATTGTTGCAGTAAATGTTCGCCATTTTGAACATTTTTTGGCGTTAGGCGTTATTGTTCATAATGAAAAAAATTTGAGGCGTTATTGTTCATAATGAAAAAAATTTGAGTAAGTGAACGTAAATAAATGAATTTTTTGTGGTTACAACAATTAATAAAACTGGGTATATAGTAGTATACGTCTGATGAAAAATGTGAAATGTTGAAACATTTCATACAAATGAAAAAATACATCCATTCGAAAAAGTTGAATTATGTCTGTCTGAAAATGAATAAAACTTGACCGGTTTTACCGAGCACTCTAAATTGTTTCTGAAAGTTGAGATTCCCGAAATTATCATAGTTATTGATGTTGACTAACTATTCTTAAAAAAATCCACTTAATTGCTGTGCACATGCGGGTGGTGAAAAAAAATTCTGCAAATATAACTTGGCAAAGCCGCAATGCCATTTAAAAAAAAATAAGTTTGGTTAGCACGTTCTGCTGAATCACCCAGTATGCGAGAAAATAATTTTAAAAGATAGTATTTATCGATATAACTGCCAAAAAAATTGAGCAATTCGAAAAATTGTTCGCCCTGATAGCAGTGGACCGAGGGAATTTTGTTGACTCACCCTGTATGCTGTGATAAATAAAGAAAATTTTGGTGAACTTGAAGTAGCATTCTAATTTTATTTTTAATTATAGTTGAACAAGATTATCTTGGATTGTATATCCATGATAACTGCAGCGGCTAGGGGAAATCCACTACAACTATCACTACATTTCAAGAACCTGCTACCATCTTTGCTTCAAGACTTGCAGTCTCCCCTAGCCGCACCACACATCTGCAAGCTTTTTGTCAGCCTAAGGAAGACTGTATTTCCCAAACATCTGGATCACCTTGGTGAACGTATAGCTTGGATTACCCTTAGGCTGATTAAACCCCAGTGTGATTTAGATACAGACTGGGAGTCAGAAGAATTAGGCTGTGCCGCGAATCGTGCTGTAGCACTGATACATGATGAGACAGTACCCAACAGGAATTCAGGAACAAGCTCTCAAAAGCCTTTCACCATACCAACATTTACCTACTCTTTTTCATTACTAAAATACAGCATGATGACCGATTTTGCGAGGAATCACGAAGATTTTATGTTCGCCGCATTACAGATTATTTCAGAACATGCTAAACTTAGAGGAAAGGAGGAAAATGGTGTGATAGATGTTTACCATCCTTGCTACCTACCTACAAGGCAGATTTTCAGTCTTTTAGTGGATATAATAAGTAAGTTGAAATCTCAACGCTTTTTTTATCAATTTTTTATGTGTTATATATCTCTTTTTTTGTTTAATTGACAAAATATGAAAATGGGAAGTTGCTTTTTGTTAGACTTAAATTTTTATTTTCGTATTTCCGTTATTTCCAGGCACTTATTCATCGTCAACTTGTACAACAAATTTTTGACAACTCTTGTTGGGTTTGGTTCATCTTGAAACACCCATACAATTGTTTAATTTCTGGTTTATAAAGAACATATCCACGATTCGTCACCTATAACAATTATATTCTCTCTTTTGGAGTACTTCCATTATATTGTTTGAGCATTAATTTGCACCAATGTACTAATCTTTATTTATTTTATTTATTGCATATAGGCATCCTAATATACAAAAAACATTTTTAAAATTGGATGGACAAAGTCACAGTCCAACTTCAAAACAATAAAATATATATGCTTGGAATTTCCAAGCATTCAATAAAAAAAATAATAACATTATTAAATACTAGATATATATGTTATTATAATATAATCAATGTTAATGTGGATGTTGTATTTTCAAATGACTAGTAAGTCCTTGTTTTATCTCAAGCGGGAGGTTATTGTAGTCCAATAGTCTTTTATGGAATAAGAAGTTCATGGATCGTGTATAGTTCAAGAAAAAAAACCCGTATTTATTTTTCTTGAACTACACACAATCCACGGGAAGTGAAATCGAGTGTACCCTACCAGGAATTTGTAATGTTCCGAAAAAATTGATACTTTTCAAAAGTTCTTCACTTAAATTTGTAAGCTGTTTTTTGAAGTGATTGTTAATTCGCTAAACTTGAGGGCTGATGGTCCTGGTAAAATTCACATCAATGGTGTTTTTTTAATTTTTTTTTAAACTAGTCAAACTTTTTGGAATGTTTTTCATATGTATTTGTTTCTTTAGGAATATCCTTCACAAATCAATTTCATTTTGAAATATTCCGAAAAAAAGTATAGTATTTTATTTGCAAAAAATGGACGTTTCTCGCTCGAATAGTTTACAAATTTCCTTATCACGACTAATGACCACATTTATTACTCGTTGAGTAATAAATACTGTAATTCACTGAAACCAGTTTGATAGAATTTTCAAAGCACCTGATCCATGAGTATTTCTTTCCATCTCTGAAAATTGGAATTGAGATTCCAAAAAGGTTTCAGGGTTCAACTGCATGTTTCATTTCATCACCAGAAATGAAAAAACTCTTAAATAGCGAATGATTATTTTTTCATCCAGTTGATTGCCAAAACATTTTAGGTAGCACATTTTTTCTTGTTCTTTTCTCTGTGAATCTGAGTTCTCGTTGTTTCGTTGAAAATACTCAAACTGAAAAATACACGTCCTTTGACTATTTGACAATGTAGGACCCCCGTTTTCGTTGTTGTGTGGTGTTGCCAATTATCTTTGCATAGCTCGTTACACTGGAGTTGGCTGTGCTGAGTTTTTTTCAGAATTGGAAGTTGACAAATGCAATAACCATTCATTTGTTCATATTATGAAACGACTGCATGGATGTAAATGACTATTGATATTTCAGTTACATCTCGCATCACCTATATTTTTTTGTGTTCATAGAAATAACGAACTGTTTTCCATTTTATTACTAGTTACTCGTTGTGATCATCTAAATTTATGTGTTACTTTCAGATGACTTATTTTCAGTTTAATTTTAATTTGGTAAACTCTCTGTATTGTAGTTAATTAACCTAAAGAAATATGCCACTTATGTATTGTTGAATATATTTGGTTTCTGAATTCTAGACAATACTTCTGGTAGGATTCAGTCTCAGTGTGAAGCAAGCCTTCTTGAAGTAGCACGATGTGTGAGTGGTCAGCCAGGGTGTGCAAAAGCAACTTTAGATGAAATTGATGTATTACTAGGCGCTCTACAGAGCCCTGCTGTAGTGGTCAGAGATGCAGCTTTGAGGAGCCTCATAATAGATATTGCTTCCCTTCCTAATTCAGAGAGCGACTTTGAGAATAGTTTGAAAGTTTGTAAAAGAGTTTGGATAGCCACCTTCGATGAAAATGACGAAAATCGGTAAATGCTCTCAAGGTATTTTTAGAAAATGTTCTCCATGCTTTTTTTCAGGCAATTGGCAGAAAAGTTATGGAATTTGGGAAATATGAATTTCCCTGTGAATCTTGCTAAAGAATTGATGAGTGATATTGAGCACCCCGTAGAATGTGTTCAAACTGCAGCAGCAAAGGCTTTGACTGCACTTTTAGAAACTGATGTTGAACAAGTTGAAAGTACTTTGGAAAGTTTGATGCAGCTTTACAAGGATAGATTAAAGGTAAACAGAATCACTATACTGTATACAAATTATTTGGATTATCTTGGAACATTTATTATCATTTAGATACAAAAAAAGCTAAACGGTAATCAATCTCCTCTACTGTTATTAACGCTAACCCATCTATTGAACAAGTATTTATTCACATGGACCGCAAAAACTGCAAGCATATTTTAGGAGCCGTATATTTTCCTCCTAAATCTCATCCCAATCTTTACCAACTTTACTATGAACAACTTTTAACACTGAATCAGCAACATTCTGAAAGACAATTTTACTTATTTGGCGATTACAATTTATCTACGGCTACATAGGAGATTGAAGAATAACTGCTCATTAGCTTTAGCTCAGCCTGGCTTGTCACTAGCTGAAGAAGGTACTATTGAAATCATTTCGAATATTTGTGCGCTTAACAATCTCTTCCAGTCTAACAAAGTGCTCAACCAACGGGAAGTTGTCCTCGACCTTGTTTTGTCCCCAGTTGAACTTACAGTGATGACAGCAGTAAATATTTTTATTCCAACTGATATCATCCTCCTCTTGAAACTGCTATACAATATAGGTAGAACTCATGTGCTGCTCCCGAAGAAAACTTCTATTACGATTTTCGTTACTCGAATTTTAAAGGTATACGCCAATGTTTGCAATCAATGGATTAGGATTGGCTTCTTCAAGGAAAAGAACTGTCGGAAATGATTTATACTTTTTTTGACGCTCTGTATTCGGTAATTGGTTATTTGTTTCCCTAAAGAAATTTGTTAACAGATTCCCACATTGGTATTCCTTTCAACTTAGAACCTTGATCAACGATAAAATGGTTGCACATGGGATTTATAAACAAAACAAAACTCCCGAAAACTATGAAATATTTAATCAGTTGAGATCACAATGCAAGATTATATCTAGAGAATGCTATTTAAATTACATTCATTCTGTTGAAACCTCTGTTGAAAGTAATGTTGAAAGCTTCTGGAATTTTGTTAATACTAAAAGATCCAATAACACCATACCTAACAATATGAATCTTGGCAACTCTTTCTTGTGGTAGTGAAATTTCCGACCTGTTTGACAAGCATTTTTCATCAGTTTACACAACTCAGAATCTGAATCGTAATTTGAATGATATCGTAATTGAATCAAAAGTTAACGTCTCCTCTTACCACATTTCAATTTCAACCATTTACGAAAAATTATCTAATCTTGACATAAAGACAGGCCCAGGTCCTTACATTATTCCATCTATTTCACTCAGAAATTGCAGCTTCGTTTTGTTTCGCCCTCTCTTCTATATTTTCAATAAATCTATCCAGTCAGGTGAGTTCCCAGATTATTGGAAACAATCTTGTCACCCCATAATACAAATCGGGTACTAAGTCAGACGTTAATAATTACCGACCGATATCTATTCTCAGTACAATTCCCAAGATATTTTAGAACATTCTGGCAGATTACCTTACCTATGATTGCTCTGACATCATAACTAAACAAGAATATAGTTTTTGGGCTGGGAAATCGACTGAATTAAACCTAGTTACTTCTTCCCACTTCCTGTCAGAATCTTCGGAGAAGGACTGCCAGGAAGGACTGTACACTGACTTCTCTAAGGCGTTTGACAGAGTCAACCATAATTTCTTACTTCAAAAGCTCAACAGATATGGTGGGTACTACTGGAATGGATCAGTAGTTATCTTACGAATAGGACTCAAATGGTTAGAGCAAATTATCACCATTCCAGATTATTTGAAATAACCTCTGATGTTCCTCAGGGGTGACACGTCGATCCCTTATTATTCAATTTATTTATTAACGACATTATTCATTGCTTCCGGCACGCCAAAGCACTACTATTTGCAGATGATTTGAAACTTCCTAATAATTAAAACCTCCTTGGATGCCCACAGACTTTAGTCTAATTTTGACAATTTATCAAACAGGTGCTCCTTAAATGGCATGAATTTGAATGCTATAAAGTGCCATGTTATGCACTTTTGTCAATCCCATGTACCTTCTACCACTTTTGATTACATCTTAAATGGTCATGTTTTGGAGTCTGTTAACCAAATAAAAGACCTTGGGGTTGTTTTTTATCCCATCTTAAGCTTCAATCAACATATATCCACGGCTATCCATAAAGGCATGAAAATGCCAGGGTTTATCAAACGGATAACCCACGAATTCACTGACCCAACTGCTATTAAAGCCCTTTATTGTTCACTGGTCCATCCACACCTGGAGTATTATTTTTCTGTCTGGTCTCCTCATTGTGTAACTTATATCAAGAACATCGAAAGTGTCCAACACAACTTCTTCAGATACATATCATATGAATCGGGTGTTCGTTGCCAGTATGAGTTGCTATAGCAATCACTGAGCATGTCCTCCCCGGAAACTACGAGGAAACAGAAAGACCTGACACAACTTTTCAATATTATTAACGTTAAATGCAGTTGTGCGGAACTCCTAGAAAAAATTTATCTTCATATTCAAAACCGTTCAACTCGACAGCAACAAACATTTTATCGTTTAAACCACACATTCAACAGCTGCGTTCCAAGAATATTACGATTAGCCAAAAGTAACAATGATCTTGAGATGTTCAACACCTTAAAACTCAATTACGGAATACTGCGCCTTAATGTTTTAATATATAGTTTAAGGTAGTATATGTGGTATATATTTTATTGATGCTAATTGTCTTTTATCGTTTTATACTCTGAATTACCCCTTTTAAACTTTAAATTAACCCTTTTTGAGCTATTCTTAGTTGCAATTTGTATTTCAGCACCTTATGTGATTTTATTTCAATTGTAATTAATACTTTAAATGGGCTTGCCCGTAAATAAATAAATAAATAAATAAATAAATAATTGAAATTATTAACAGTTTCACCTTATTACCCGAGTTTCATGATCAATGGCACATTTTCCAGATGATTCCTGCCAAAATGGATGAGTTTGGCAGAGAGGTTGAAAAAGCTATAGATACATGGTTTCCTAGGAGAGGTGTTGCTGTAGCTTTGGCAGAGTTAGCTCCACTGATAACGCCTGAGCTCATCGGAAATTTGGTGCACTTTTTTGTGTTTTCATCCCTTGGAGACAGAAACGAAAATGTAAGAAAAGAAATGTTGAATGCAGCCCTGAGGGTGGTTAATTTACATGGAAAGGTTTGTCTTTAACTCTATACAAAACATCATTATTAACCATATTCGTTTTTATTAGGAAACAGTTGGTACTCTTTGGCCCGAATTTGATGATTTCATGGGAAAGTCATCGAAGGCATCATCATATGATGCTGTTAAACAGGCAGTTGTGATTTTGATGGGTTGTTTGGCAAGGCATTTAGATAAAGATGATGAAAGAATAAAACCTATTGTCATAAGATTGATTCAAGCTCTATCTACTCCATCACAAACGGTATGACTTGAAAAAAAATAATGAAAAAGATGTGTCTGATAATTGGCATATATCAATTACAATACTCTTTAGGTACAAGAAGCAGTATCGAACTGTTTACCTCCCCTAATTCCATCTGTCAAAGATGAAGCTCCAGGCTTTGTGAACAAATTGCTACATCAGTTACTAAAAGGGGATAAATATGGTGAACGTAAAGGTGCTGCTCATGGACTAGCTGGTTTAGTGAAAGGTATGGGAATACTTGCCCTGAAACAGCATGACATTATGACCAAGTTGACAGAGGCAATTCAAGATAAGAAGAACTATAAACATAGAGAAGGTAAAGGAAACATATTTATTTATTTCTATAAGTGTATTTGGGTATCATGAAACATAATTCACTAATTATTGGTTGTGTTCCAAATTATTCAAGTAACACTTTTGTAAACTGTCTAGTAGAAATCTCACAAGAAAGTGTTATTTGAATACCTCATGGATTTTCATCAAGTATCGGCCAAATCCATCACATGTGTTCTAAATGCTTTCATAGAATTTCAAGTAATTGAAGGTGAAATGTATGTGTTAGAGACACAAAACTTAAACTATATGCTTATGATTAGAACGTGCATTTTCTTGCGAGATTGGATGCAGCAAGCCGACATATGTTCTCATAGCAGTGTAACATATTTCTTTGATTCAGGAACATAAAATGTGCAATAATGAAATGAAAATTTTATTAAAAGTAATATGGGAAATTTTTGCTGAACTAGATATCTAATTAACACAATTCGAGTCAAAAAGACACGTTGATTGTAGTATCAGATAGAAAACTTCATGAAAATCGTACAGTTAATGTTGATTCGGACTCAAAAAGTTCTACCATCGGTAAGCAAGGAGTTGGTTTTGAATTCTTTCTCACTCTGTCAATTCAGTGCGAATGAAGCAATATTTTCTCAGTGAAATGAGCAAAATATTTTTCTCAATTTCTGATCTGTTTGCTCAAGCATATAAAATTCAGTCAATTCTTATAGTTTAACTTGGGAAATTTACAAAACGATAAATAACTGGAAAATCTGCAAAAAATGTATTTTTGATATTTTTACTTATACTTTACTTTTGACATTTCTTTCATTTCTATAATAAGTGGGCATACTTGAAGACTGGCTTTAAATCAAATTATCTCAATGAACAATTCGTTCAGGCCAGTCTCATCTCACCTACACAGTAGGTTTATGGACTGACACCTATCAGAAAACAACTACTCCCCTGGCTAATACCAC
>WOGR01002150.1:0-18079 GCA_015342045.1 Leptinotarsa lineolata | reverse complement strand
ATATATTTGTTGACATGTATGAATAAATCATTCAAGCATCTTCAGAAAAAAGTTTCATTCATATCCTCTCCTCTGACATTATGCTTACAGTTGTCAACTACGAACTGCTTTATACAGTACTGTTTCCGAGTAGAGGACTGGATCCTCTGGGAAAAGGAAATATCATGAGTAGATAGTTGTTGGTTCACAGATGGATCAAAAAAACCTTCGGGTTCTGGTGCAGGTGTTTTCAGTTGCAGACCCAGGATAGAGATATCAACCTGCCTAGGGACCTATGAGACCGTATTTCAAGCGGAAATCTATGCTACTGAATTGTGTGCGGAGAGATTGGTAGAATCCAACACTCCTAATAAAATATAACCCCTTCAATCTAATCAATAAAAATATTCTCGGAGAGTCGAGCAATGTCTAAATTGGCTGCAAATTGTCAAAAACGACTCTCCTCAATAGAAAGATCTAACAAATTGTCTCTGGTCTGGATTCCGGGCCAATCTAGTCTGGAAGGCAATGAGGCTGCTGACTCCCTTGCAAAGTAGGGTGCTGCAAGCACCTTTATTGAACCAGAACCTGTCATTGGCATCTCTTTAGGCTTTGCCAAACAAACACCTGGATGGCAAGAAGGTAAATCTTCTTGCCTGGATGGCAAGAAGATTTATGGACTTCTGGCAAAATCTTCCAGGATTAGCTCACTAAACGGCGTTCATCCATCCTTCGAAGCTTGAAACCAACCAGTTGTTGGACTACAGTAGGGATGAACTACGATGTCTAACAAGCCTTCTCACAGGTCGTCTGAATCATCATATGCAAAGATTCGGACTGTCGAAAGACAGTGTGTGTCGCCTGTTTTGATAATGATGAAACAGCAGAGCATATACTTTGTGCCTGCCCCGTTGCGAGCTGAATCAGGTTTTCAGAGATTAGTAGAGCCGCACTTTTACCATCTGACCTGAAAGGTCAGATGGTAAAAGTGCCATATAAACTAATTGGCTTCATTAAGGAGCTGGGTTTACTTGATCAAGTGTGAATAGGTGTAAGCCACACTAAACCCTTGCAGGTTGCGTTGGAGGGTTGAATAGACCCACTCACTTTTGACCTAGCTTAACCTCCTCAGAGTTATTTCCAGTCGACTCGTGAGTACTTTGGCATCGCGAGGATTGCTGGTGAGGATAACTCCTCACAAAGCATGATCAGTAACAAGTTTTAATAAGGCCTTATGATTGCGGACGTCGACCTAATGGTTTTGAAGAAATCAAAATGGTTTACAAAAGAACTCACGACGGGACTGCAATTAAAATTTGTTGTCACTGATAATTATTTTGAGAAACGTTATGAAAATATCAAGTGTGATATACTGGTCAATATTCGTTATAAAAAAAACAGGTGCGTGTTGACTCAAAATATCTAATCAGAGTTATTACTACATCGTAGTAGGTAGTACTATTTTTTCTGATATTTCACTGCACTGTTTAGAACTAAAAAACTGAAGTACGCGAAGCTCTTAGCTCTATTTTTTATAGTAAAAATTATGAAATACGACAACTTACTGATGAATAGAACATTACTTTATAGTACTTTAAATGTATGCAGAAACTTATGAGAGAAACTAAAAAAATTGCCATTCTTACAAGTGTATAAAATTCTCCACTACAATTGTTGAAATATTATTTGCGATCTGGTTTGATGTATTTATAGGCGGCAACATAGTTAGGTTTTGTTACAGGTTACATGTTCGGAGAATCCAGAAGAGTGATGACATAAAAAAAAGACAAAAAGAGCCATGTCCTTAAAATTCTGTGATAGTTTTATCATTAGTTATTATTGCATGCCGAAGAATTAGACAATTTGAGTTTACGCAAATAAATCTTATTTTTAACAAAATATTTTCCAAATTGTGGAAGATGAAAATACCAAAAGGTCGATAAAAAACTCACGAGATTTCGTCCACAAAAAATGATTTTCGTTCAATAAATAGAAAATGATTGATACATAACTATCATTGTAGATATACTATTAGATTTACTCTTAGGTCAGGAAACAGATCATCGCCAATTCTGTGGTAAAAAGTATCGCGAGAGAAGTGTCATAATTCTGGTGTGTGGAAAGGCGTTTTGTAGATACATATTAAGATGTCCTAACCCTGAATGAAATCGACTTTCATCTAAGGAGAAAACAATGGAACAAAATTTACTTTCAAAGCTTTTATTACCAATACCATTTACCCAAATTGAACCAAAATATATCGTAGGCAGCATTCTCTTTACTTCTTTCCCCAACCCCATAACCCCTTAACAAATCCAGAAATACCAGCTCCTTGTTTTTGTTTGGGTTGATTACCTTCCAATTTTTCTGATAGATCTGGAAATTCGACAAAATTAAGAGCCAAATCAAAGAACAATGGTTTGGCTGGAACAGGTTCCATAGGCGGAGGTAGCGCAACAAGGTTAGGATTTTTCGACAATAATTGTGGTTCCTCTCTGAATTCATCAAGTCTGTCGATGAGAGGTTTTTTACTTTTATACACTTTTTGTGGAAACAGAACTTGATCCTCTGGTTTATCCAAAATGAAGTTCGCTTGAGCTGTTACAAGGTCAGTTTCTGCCTTGTCTTCTACAGACTTGAGTAGATCTTTCAATTCCAAAATCAAATCACCTGAGAACAGAAAAAATATGTAATAATATTAGTAATTACATTATTCAAACCAAACACATTGAAATACAATTATAACAGCGACTAAGAACTAATGAAATGAGTATTAAAAAACAGTTATAGTTAAAACCTGGCATTCATGGTACAAAATAGTTATAGCAAAATTTGATAGTTACTAATAACTGCATGGTTACATATATAGACCTTGAGGATAAATTTTAAGTTTTTAATTTTCAATATACAATAAATTGGACAAATCTGATGCTTGTTCTGAAAGCAGCAATTTATATACTAGTAGTCTTTGCTTCAAAATTATCCAACACTCTTTGACTATTTAACTCTAGGAAATCAACAGCTTTCTAATCTCAAATACTGTATAAGCACAGTACCGAAGACTTGGAGCAACTTATACATTGAATTTCCTCAAAACCTTCCTTATTTTCCCTCTAGTTTTCATTGGCACAAGTTTTGACATCTACCGTTCACATAATTTTAGCTAGTTAATGAAAAAAATAAGTTTCAACTCATTTTTTATATAATGAATGTTATTTTGTTTCAAATAAAGTATTTTATATAATCAAATGTATCATTTGTCTAACAAATTGAATGATAATTAAATAAATAATTTGTATACTGATTCTCATTATTTATACTGCACATATTGATATATAAAAATTGATAACAAAAAAAAACATAAAAGTGATAAATGGAAACCAAAATTTCAATTAGAGAAAGAAAGAAGAAACTTTTTGATTCAGATTTTAATTTTGTTTGTTATATTGACTTCTCCCGAAATTATTTTGAGCGATACTATTCAACTAGTAACATAACAAAATAAAAACTATAAAAATCCTCGAATGCACCAGTGGGGCTATTCTACTGAAAAGCTACAAACAGCTGCAGTTGATGGTTTCTAGCAGGCCTACAAAATTAAAAAAATAACCCCACAGGAACAACTTTATTCCAGCCAATTTACACTTGACTAATGGCCAAACATCTCCACATGCATATTTTTATTTCGTACTTACCTTTCTTCAGGTTTTTAACACTTTTTATGGTAGTGTCAAATAAAACTGCAGCTTCTTGCCAATGCTTCTGAGAAACTTGTGTTTTAGCCAAATAATATGACCGAAGAGTTTTATAAGCCAGTATCTGTGACTCGTAGTAAATTTGTGCTTCCTTATTATCTATGATCATGTCATTTTGAGAGATTTCATTTGTTTGCTGAATATTAATATCAAGCAAACGAACACAATCTTGCGACTTTCTTGTTTGCGATATCAAAAGTAAGTTGCGCTGAGAGGTTCGCTCTACGCGAATGGATATCAAATATGCTAATAGTAGTTGGTGTTCCTTCATCTGTTTGGAAAGTGTTGAAACAGATTTTTCAGCACGTGCACTATCTCTTGCCAAAGAGATAACATCCCGCAAATCAATGAATAAATTTTCAAGAATTTTTATTTTGCTCTGATTGTCTTCAGCATGCATTAAGGAATCATCTAAACCTTCAATGCTCACCAGAAATAATCTAATTCTCTCTATTCTTACTGGTATATCTAATTTAAACCATTTGACTTCATACAAGACATCTGTAGCCTTTTCTTTAGTTTGTGACACAAGTGCTTCAAAATTATCCAACACTCCTTGACTCCTCAACTCCAAAAAATCAACAGCTTTCTCATCTCCAATATTGTAAGCACAGTAACGAAGACTTGGAGCAATTTCTTCTACTCTCTGTTTATAAGGTAGTTGTTCTTCTTCTGATAAAGTTGAACAGAGTTTTTCATAGATCACTTGGGCCTTTTTGAAATTTTCAGCTGCTTGATGCCATAACTGGAGTTCAAATTGTAAAGTACCCTGTATCCAAGACACATATGCTTGAGCTTCAAGTTTGGTTCGTGCATCACAGCGGTCTTGCTGAAGAACAGAAACATAGCTTTCAACAAAAGGGTAGAATATTGATTTCTTCATGCAATATATCTTACTGTAATGGAAAAATATAATACTGATTTGAAAAAAACACATCAATCATTCAAAAATTTAGAAAAACAAATGTATGGAAAAATATATCACACACAGACACGACACACACACGACAGCCACACACAGACACGACATACACAAACACATATGTCACACACACACACACGTACGACACAACACCCACACTTACACGCCACCCACATACAGACACAACACCCACACATACACGACACACAGACACGACACACATGTCACACACACACGACAGCCACAGCCAGCCACACACATACACGACAGCCACAGCCAGCCACACCCACAAACCCCGCCACAAATTAGTTTTGAAAATTTGAGCTTATTTTTGATCAAAAATTTGGAAAAACAAATGTATAAAAAAATATATCACACACACGACACCTAACACAGACACGACACCTAACACAGATACGACAGCCATACACAGACACAACACACACAAACACATATGTCACACACACAAACACATATGTCGCATCACACACACGTACGACACAACACCCACACGTACGAAACAACACCCACACATACACACGTACGACACAACACCCACACATACACACACACATGACACCCACACACAGATTCGACACCCATGAACATGTAGCACACACGACAGCCACACACAAACACATGTCACACATACACCACAGCCAGCCACACCCACAAACCCCGCCACACATTAGTTTTGAAAATTTGAGCTTATTTGTGATCAAAAAATTGGAAAAACAAATGTATGAAAAAAATATATCACACACGACACCCACACATAGACACGACACCTAAGACAGATACGACAGCCACACAAAGACAGGACATACACAAACACATATGTCACACACACACACACGTCACATGACACACACACCCACACATACACACACACGTACGACACAACACCCACACATATACACACACACATATGACACCCACACACATAAACATGTCTCACACACACATACACGACAGCCACAGCCAACCACACCCACAAACCCCACCACACATTAGTTTTGAAAATTAGGGCTTATTTTTGATCAAATTATTGGAAGTACACAATTTGAATTTGTGAGGATAACAAGTCTAATTTTTTTTTGGGTTTATACAAGTTGATTGTAGGCTGCTTGTAGTTTAACTTGAATATACACTTTATAATTTTGTTTCGAAGTTTTATAATTATTTCAATAAGGAATTTGTTGCCATTCTCCATATTTATAATGTAAATCTGGTGCCTACTTTATTATTATTTTCCCTTCATCTAGATCGAAAAAGAAATTGTTGTTTGAGTCAAATTTTGAATCATAATTTTGAAGAAAAAAAAACAGTTATGTAGGCTTCACTGGACACATAGTATATTGAATTCGCTGGTAATAATTGTTTGAACCATAGGTTGAATTATATTCTTTTATTTTCATCAAGACAGAAACATCACTAAATGCAATAGCTTAGATAGAAAAAGTGGCCTAAATTGACAATGTTGTAGATTTACTCTATAAAGGAACTGAGAACTCTTTTTCAAAACTTATAAACAGTTTCTAAAATAGTCAACAACAGGGAAAGGTGAGTAACATATGCTCTCTTATTGTGATGTTGTCGAGGAGGCAACTGGTCCTTCAGTTGGACTTTTAGGACCTTATGCATGATCTGCTCAAGATATCATGTTACAAAGTACAATCCCAAAGATCAGAAACAGTTTCTCTTAGGATGGTAGCAGATTGACAGTTGCCATGATTTTAAAATATTTATAGATAACATTTTTATATGAATGAAATCCATGGTAACAGTATGTCATTGATGAGCAATCTTAACTTCCAACCAATTACCTTGCACAGTTCGTCTAGCTGTAGAGCATATATACATGATTTCCGTAATTTTTGAATCAAATGAAACTTTTTCCTTGGTTCTGTATTAGCTTCCTGACGCAACTGCATTGCGTGAGCCCAGCATCTCTCGGCTAACATCAAGGGAATATGTAGAAATCTTTCATCACATCGAGGATTCATAATATGAGCACTGGTTACATCTCGTTTTTTAAAATGTCTTCTGTCACCTTGGGGTATTTTCAAAACTTTTCGCAATCTGCTAATTCTTCTTGAACAATATCCTCTGTATCTTTGGTAATCACTATGTCTAAGACCGTGTTGTTGCTGGACATCCTTTATCAGCCTTAAAACTTGAAAAAACAGATATTTATTATTGACCATATTGAAATTTATTTACCCTAATCTTACTTTCAACTGTAAAATGTTTCAGCGGCTCCGTTTCGGACATCCCCGAAGGAGTCTGTATTATTTCTTCACCCATTGATAAATGAAAAAATATATAAAGTATGAAATAATATATTGAGAGTCTCCTAAAAATTGTACAAGAGAATATGTTGACATTGACAATTAAATTGACAATTTTGATTACACTGAAACGTTAACAATGTGAAGTTGGCTACCAATGTTGCCAGGTGGTATTTTCGGAATTATTTAGACAATTTGATTAAAAATTTGATTTTTGTACGACTGTCATTAAAAGTGACATTTTTAATGGTTGTCAAGAGTACTAAAAGATGATGTTTACAAAGTAGCGTGAGAGTTTTTGATTTTTTTGGTCCTATAACTTTCATTTTTACGCTTTAAGATTGCTAGCACCTTGGAATATTTGCTTATATTAACACCATTTTTAACGAGCGCACTTGACTTTATCATTGAAAACTTGCTCTACAAAGTTGACGAGTTCCATATTTATGATTTTTCCTCCAGATAGGCTAAGAAGACGGTTACGCTGAAATTTCCTTCAATGTTTATAAGTCTACACTAGCTAAGAAAATTAAAATATGTGATGTCGTACTGCTGAGCCGATTTTTTAGTAATAATTCAGTTGAAGCTCTTTTTGCAGCCTCTTCAATATCGGCAGTAACACACAATTATTCACTATTGTTCTTCATTATGCAAGACATCAAAACACCAGCAAGAACTTTAAATGTGACTTTAAACACCAAACGCGTGAGCTGTGAACAATACTGTTAGTTGAAAACCAGATGATTCGGCGTCACCTGACACGGCCACTTTACAGCAAATGATATAACATGAAAGTATTTATCTGACAAGAGATGTCAAAATGTGTTTTTATAGAAATATCAAATTTATCTATTTTATTATGAAAACAGGACAGTTGTACAAAAAACTTTGTATATATTTGTTGATATTTGATATATTTTGTATATTTTTGTTGAAAGTAAGTTCTATTTTGTTCGCTCGCTAGGTACACTCATTTCATTCACAAAATAAAACCCTAATTTTAAGTCTCATATCATAAATAGCTATTTTTGAATCTAAAAATGTTCAACTTGCTTACTCAAGGTAAACTTATGCTCCTCAGAATTAGGCCAGATGGCAACAATAGCTTGAGTTTTTATAGAGAGTTCTTGCGAAATGACATTTTAAGAGCATTAATCGTATTTATATAAGTACCTAGTGATGGTTACAATTACAGTATAAGAAAGGTGAGAAACTTCTTGTGTTTACAATAATACTTTTTAGGATTGGAAGGAGTACTTTATCTTGTTATTCAAATTGGTACTTCATTGATCTGTATACCTTATTGGTTTTCCAATATTTCAAATGCGCAATGTGAGGGACGGTCAGAATTAAAATGTTACCGTTTAATGTACTTGTACTTAATCAGGGAGAAAATATTTCTTATGTGTAAATCCATAATGGAATAATTAATAACAGTGGTGTTTTTTTATTACAATTAGGACATTGACATAACACCTTTCTTGATATTCATGTAAATAAATATGTTTTAACCTATGTAGTACATTATTTTTATTACCTAAATGACATAATTTTGACCGAAACAGTTTATTGTTAGTACCTTCGCCATTGAATTTTTTCATTATGCTGTGAAAACCATATCATTCATTCTATTTACTTAAGTATGTAAAATATACCTAACATAATTTTTTTAATCTTCAATCACAGAAACTATTTGGTTCAGAATTTTTTTGTGTTTTTCAAAACAACATAAGAGAGACCGAGGTACCTTTCAATAATCCTCTATCCACATATTTCAAATTCAAACCTGTTTGTCCCGCCACAACAAAAACAACGGGTAATATTTTGACTTTTGATTTACCCAGGGTTCGTAGCACAGAATATGTCAGAGAAAGACTATATCGGCAACATTGGACTGGAATCATCAGGTGAGTTCATAGACTCAACAGAAATATTCTATTCAAGGAATAGAAATTCGCAAAATGAATCCCTTGGATCAATCAATGGGGTCATCGGTGAATTTGAATTCAAGATCTTGTCTGTATCTATTCGCTGCGTTATATCAGTGTATATTCTTTGGCCAAAAGTGGCGCGCGCAACTTTTACCTGCACAGGTTATTCTGGAAAGGGCACCGTTTCATAGACAGTGAAATGATCACTGCTCTTGCTGTTGAACGCAAACGCTAATGCTCACTACGCAATTTTTTGCATGTTCAGCAGAATTTTCACTGCTCGTGAAAATAATAAAAATCAGTGAATTTGAAATGTTGAGCAGCAAAATGTGTCTTTTGTCATTTATTGTTAATGTTGCTCGAAAGTTGAAATTCACCACTTTCACCGTTTTCATGAGCAGCCTTGCCAATGGACAGGCACCGTAAGCGGCTAAACGTCTAGTGTATTCTAGAGTAAAAAGATAAAAGTTATACAATGCGACAGACTAGAGGTGTTTTTTGACGTTTAATCGTATTCGAGCATGTTTTCATAAACGATTCGTAGTTACGTCATCAATAATAAGATTCGCCAGAATGGAATAATTCAATTTGTGTCAGATGTCAAATTCAATAATAAAAACAAAGTTTTAAATTTTTTCTAACCTCAATTCGAATCGGATTTGTGCAATTAATTATTTTCCAACTTTATTTTGTACATCTCTCCAACGTATTCGATAGAAAATTTTGTACATCTCTCCAACGTATTTGATAGAAAATTTTCAGCACTTCATAAAATATAACGATCAAAATAAAGCAGAAACTGACGTAACGTAACGTCTAATTCCGTTTCAAAACCAACCTCACGCTAGTTTTGAATCATCATTTCAAATAATAGTTGATGTGACGTCATCGTTTCAACGCCAGAATGAATGTATAGAATCACAGAGGAACACGTTTTGAATACATGAGCGCCAGAAAACGCCTTAGATTAGATAATTTACATGGCAACATGGCAACAACACTGCCGATTTGTCATTTCTTTCTCATCTCCTTAGTCTCCTTTCTCGTTCTTTTAGTCATCGGCCGTCTTTGCTCCCAGTGGCATTTTCTCACGTAAGTTTTTTAAAAAGTTATCTTCAAATATTGTTGCAATCTGTTTTCATTTTCTTATTTTTTTCGAACCTATGAAACAATAAGATGTTTTTCATTTTCCCAGAATTTTTTTTGGCAACTGATAATCCCTATGTTTTCGCATCTTGCCATGGAATATCCTGTTATGATTTTTACTAACAACTTCATGTTGCATTATAAACTGCTTCAAAGTGAAACTGTAAAAAATGTATGTTTTGAAATTGTAATAGGTCTGTTCACAATTTAATGTGGTTAAAATGGAAACAATTAACTTTGAAGATGCCAATTAAAGATTGAAAAGTTGTGTATGTTTGAAACGTGTCACCTTAATTTGCAAGTTATAGGTATACCTTTTTTACAGAACTATCTGTGGGCAGTTTAGTTCTTTTGATGTTGACGGCTTGTAGCAATAAATGCGTTTTTCAGTTCAACCCATGTGTATTTGTATTATTTATAAAATCTATAATAGTTTCTTGTTCATTAATCACTGTTTTTCAAATATCTTATAATCAGTATACATCTTTGTTCTAGGTTAATCGTAACTCAAACAAAACGTAAAGATGTCGGGAGGTGTAGATGTTCTTGCTCTGAAAGAGGATGATGTTACCAAAATGTTGGCGGCTGGAACACATCTAGGAACTGCCAATGTGGATTTTCAAATGGAACAGTATATCCATAAACGTCGCTCTGATGGAATACATATTATTAATCTTCGTAAAACATGGGAAAAACTCTTGTTGGCAGCACGTGCCATTGTAGCTATAGAACACCCTGATGAAGTGTTCGTCATTTCATCTCGTCCTTATGGACAACGTGCTGTTCTCAAATTTGCTGCACATACTGGAGCTACTCCCATAGCTGGAAGATTCACTCCTGGTAAAAATTTTTTTCACATCATTGTGAATGTTTGATAACTTAGTGCAATGCAATATTAACGTAATTTGATACACTGGTCAAGATATTCTTATGAATATAGGATTCAATTATATTCGCTATTTTTTTAATGATGAAATTACTAAGGAACCTATGATATGTGATTATAGTAGTTTACTGATTCCTTGAGTGAACAGTTCAATTGGTAACTAAAAGCTTGTAGTGAAACTCAAGTATTATCATTCTTTTAGGTGCGTTCACTAATCAGATTCAAGCTGCATTCAGAGAACCTCGTTTATTGATTGTTACTGATCCAGCCTTTGATCATCAGCCTATTACTGAAGCTTCTTATGTCAACATTCCAGTTATTGCTTTGTGCAATACCGATTCTCCTTTGAGATTTGTTGACATTGCTATTCCTGGCAATAACAAGTCCCCACACAGTATTGGTCTTCTCTGGTGGCTATTAGCTCGTGAGGCAAGTATTTTTTTTTATTTTTTTTTCCATGCTCAACACTTATTCAATACAACATGATGAATAACTGTTCCCATATTCATGACTATTTCGTGATGTTTATAATTTTTCCACCTGACTTCAATTCAAAAGTCTTTTTACTTTTCATCTCGATGAACAAATTTGATGAAATTAAATGTTATTATAGGTCCTTCGTCTTCGGGGAACTATTCAACGCGATACTAAGTGGGAGGTTGTAGTCGATCTATTCTTCTATAGAGAACCTGAAGAGGCAGAAAAGGAAGAACAAGCAGCCAAAGAGGCTGTTGCAGCAGTTGTTAAACCCACTGAAATTGCTGCTCCTTTGGATCCACCAGATATTGACTGGAATACCACTGAAACTACTGACTGGGCAGCTGAGGTCCCAACAGCCCCTGTAGCAGCTGGCGCAACCCCAACGTATACAGCTACCAGTACAGACGACTGGGCAGCAGAAGTTCCAGAACAGTGGACAGCATCAAATACTCCACAGCAGCCCGCTGTTGCTACCAACTGGGGAAGCTCCAGTGATTGGTCATAAAATTGTTTTTATATAATGACGTGTGATACATGATTTTGTATCAATAAAAAAATAATCTAATTTTTTTTCTACTCATTTATAACATTTTGAAAGCGTTGTGTATCCATATGGATAGTACAGAAGTTCCATTTCGAATGATATAAAATAAAGCACAGGAACTTTAATGCCGTTTCATATTTGTTAAAATCTAATATAAACCACTTTAATATAAGATGAATAAAAACACTTTTTTTGTCTAATTTCCACTATATTTATTCTTACGACCGATTTCGGGGTTTAGCCCGTTATCAAGTTTTTGTCTAATTTCCACTAACTAGCTTTACTTGATAATGGGCTAAACCCCGCAACTAGTCGTAAGAATAAATAAACGTAGTGGAAATTAAAACAAGTGTTTTCATTCATCTCATTAAAGTAATCGTAACTTTTCAAAAAAAAAACAAGTTATCAATAACACAGATAATACAAACCAATTTGCAATGCGACGTTTTGAAAAAATGATTGAATATAATAAACGTAACTTCGCATTGCGAATTGGTTTATAGCATAAACAATATTGAAAGTTCTGCCTTTTTATAACAGAAGTGGAGGCAGTAGAGCCAAAAAACGAAACTACATTCCAGTTTTTGGCGAATATTTCAAAACACTAATATTTTCGATCTCGAAGTAGTTTTATTAGTTCCCAAGATACGTATATATCTAACGCAGAAAAGTTTAATAGGGTATAGCAATCGGGCAGAAATACTGTGAAATATTTTTTCTGTTCTAGCTTTTGAGGCTTTTATTGTCTCCTCATCTGGAACTCTACAATTATGGATTTAATTCCATGAATGGGAAGTCTTCCTCAATTTGGGTTATTACAGAAAATGCAAGTTTGAACAAAATAAAGTTGAGTTTATGACTTTTTTAAATTCACTTCGAAAAGTATTCAAATTGATGTTTCAAATGTTTGGTTTTAATTTTTAAATGGATTTGTTTCTATTTCACATTGGCAACAGCGCCTAGAATGCATATAATATATCAAGTTGAAATAATTTATAAGAACCTAGATATTCTACTTTAAAAAAGGAAAATTATCTATATAAATCAACAATTAAGGCAAAATATAAATTATAGTTCAATACCACTTCCACAAGCCACATAAACAACAGTTGTTTTATTTATTTATATAGAGAAAGATAGGTTAGGTGCACAAAATGTCATATGTCACAGAATGCGTCGGAACATAAGTAAACAGAACAGCACGCCTCTGAAATATGTCACCTTTGTTTGTCTCATACAGGTAACAGATTCATTGTCCTTTATTAGCTATAAGCGATATTGCCAAATGGTGAAATAGAAACGAATCCCTTTAAATGTTGAGTGCATTATTTAATTCTTTTTTTTTAAGAATTTAAATAATTTTTGAAAGAAAAAGATTGAAAAGATAAGTTTAAAATGCGTTTTTTTAGAGCTCTTTTATGAAAACTACTTGATTTTCGTCAGGAGGAACATTCTCCATTGTGTAGATGTAGAACATGGTATTATTACTCATGAAAGTGAGGTTGAATTGAAGCTAAACATCGATGATCCTCGTATATCTATGTCGAGTATGAAATTATTTTTAAAATAATGTCAAAATATAAAATTTCTGTTGAAATGAGATGATTACTTTGACAATGAGGAAAATTTGAATTGAACACTGTAATCAACAACTTATCGGACATTTATGAGAGATGAATTTAGACAGATAGTGCTTGACAGCAATTTTCATGGAAATTTGGTTTTTACTTCCACGAGTATTTCATAATCTGACCACTACAGTGTTGCCAATGAGAATTCACAGAACAATAGAGTAAAATCATCATGATTGAAAATGAAAGTGGGAATGAATTTTGAAATTGCAAAAATTTTTTGTTCAATAAAATAATTCATCAAAACACTATTGAAGACAAATATGACATGTAATGACGATAGCGAATTTACCTTTATAATAGTAGTTACCTGGTTTTCATGAATAATTTTATTGACAACCATGGAATATAATGAAAAAACGATGTTTAAAATTTTTATTGACAACGAAAGTATACAAAACAATTTAAATATAGAAAATAATTTACACTTATACCAACTTAATCTTAGGTACATAAATATTCACATTTCATTCATTTTAGCATTTATCGAAAACAATTAGTTCAAATAATGCAAACCTATCGAAAAAATGTAGAATCTGATAAACACGAATAGTATGAATATATGAGAGTATTAAATTCTGAAACATATAATGGAATAAATGATACACGAACTCAAAAACAGAAAAAACTAAAACAATATGCATAAACGTTTTGAATATCCATATTTTAATAATGATGTAAAACTACTTTCAATATAGGTTAAGATTTTTGGTTAGTCAGATTCAATGCTCAACCAATAAAATTATAAAGAACTTAGCCTATTTCATACAAGTCATTTCAAAAGTTCCTAGACTGACACACAGATGGCGACTCTAATAACATATTTACATGTTTTTCAGACAGAACTAACCTTCTAACAATATGTGTCGAAGCTTGATGAAATTTCGGCCATTAATAATCTATACATACAGTCAGTTCTTAAATACACTGATGAGTCCACCAAATGATCCGATGGACTCATCTAATGGTCCATTTTGGTTGAAGCAATATATCAGAAATTTTATGTTTAATTTAAGAACTCGCCATATACTGAAGTTTCATGTTCCACACTTTTCCAAATACCTAGTTATTGAATATTAGCATCACATCACCAGCAAGTCTCCTGCTGATATTAAATGTTTGGTACATTGGTGTGTATACAACGATGAGGTGAGGCTATATTTACATAAATACAGCAAAAACTTTCGTGTGATGCAAATTAATAAATTATCGTGTACGAAACATCAATGCCTTACTTTCTGAACTAAAATTCGTCTGGGTAATATAAAACAGTTTGTTAAACGGTAATACATGAAAAAATTCTCAAATTTGGTTTGAATACTTGTAAAGCAAAATTTCGCTTGTCTACCCAAGTGAGCAAAAAAAACGACTTTGTAGGTAAATATACAAACAGAACGAGTGGAAAAATCTAAATCAGTTACATATATTTCTCGTAGAATGTTTTTTAATCCCAACAATGGTGAAATTATAAAATAATTCAAAAAATTAAACTATTAAAAAATGGCTTTTACATCCCTGCAATCTATAGCATTTGAACACACAAAAGTGTTAAAAATCAATATATTACATTCCTTGGTGAAATCATATGAATGGGGACTACTGACATTCTTTTGAGTTAATTGATATTTTTGAATTTTCTTCTTAAAGATGAAGACTCTTCCGATACCGCTCAATAATGGCATGAGTGATGAGGAAGTTATATTATGAATGTAATACTCCTAGGAAATATGATGACCAGCTCTATAAACGATATTTTGATGAATCATTGACTGTTAATTACGTAAATAATTTTATCAAATTATTTTTAGCCACTCTCACAATTCTCAAAATTTTTAGAGATATAAGAAATTCAAACAGATTTGCCATCTCCAATTAAATGTTATTTGTAGTAATTGGGCTCACTAAATCCAATAGCCTGTGACGTAAATGTTGGAAAATTTCAAATACAACCCAATTTTTAAAAGTCTTTTTTCGAGAGGCGATTGGCAAGCACTCTAAAATTAGCTCTTAAATTAATATTATTTGATGAAAGTTAAAACTGGAAGCTCTGGCGTAGTATGAATCCGAAACAAGTACTTTTTCCAATCACCAGAAACGCAATACTCTTCTCGATGCGCGTTTTACCAACCAAGTTGGCGTCTTCAGGAGATGAAGGAGAAGCCAACTCGGTTGTTGAAACGCGCGTCGAGAATTTTAATGCCTTTCTGGTGATCTTACACGAAGGAATTGTATGCACACTAAAACTATGCCGATAATTATCTCTCAACTGTACTAGACATCTAAATGAAAGGTTCTGAAACTTCAAATTATTTTCCCTTTCCACTTAACCAGTTCAATAAACCTGTAATATGTCAAGAACAGTATCATCAACAACATAAAATTCTTTCTCGCTGCAAGAAATATCGATGAGATTGATATTCAAACTATCGAGGAAGAATTTACAAACACTTGTCCGAAGTTGGCGGTGATGTTAAGAGCCCCAAAGGCCCCAAAACAAGGTCTAGGGCTGTGAATCCCGTCACCTCTTTCCTTCGAGAGTATAAACATTGATACAACAATCAGAAGTTCCTGCCGCTAAAGCAATTTTGTGTGGATGGTAATTCAAACAGGTTACCGGACCTATCCTGTGACCCATGAATCCTTCATAGATGCGTATTGTGTTGATCAAGTTGCCCTTCAATGAGTAGATATTGATGAACTGATTCATGGAACCGCTGAAATTGAAAAAAGGGTTTAGAAATGGATCCGCAATCTGAAAGCCAAGGAATAACATTAATTCGTTAAAATGTACTAGGTTTACACTTCTGACCTTTCAATTTTCCACTGTTTTCAAATCCGCGAGTTTCTGTTTAAAAAATGATTTTGACCTGGATACGACTATCGAGATAATAGTTAAGGTCTAATTTGGTTACACCATGAGTCAGGAAAAATATTTTTGAAATTTTCTGAAACTCGTTTTTTTAGGTTATTTTCCGCAGTAGTAGCCTACTACGGTAATGTCTACTACCTCAGAAGTAGACTACTGCGGTAATGTCTACTGCCGCAGTAGTAGACGAAACGTCAGGCATAAAAACTACAGACAGAATTTCTGTAACCACATGATTACAATTTATTTTATCTTAATTATTGCAATAAACTTGAAAGCGATAACATTTTTGAATAGAAAATGAATAGACCTTTAAAACGATATATCACAAACCTATACTTCCCATTTAAAAAATTGGGGGTTGTACCTGGCATTCGAAGGATGTTGAAGGTAGGGGTGGCATTTTTACGTTGAAAAATGTCAAATTATAATTTGAATTTGACGTGTTTCAGGATTTTTTTCAAATATGTATAGTACCCGAAATAATGAATTTATTCCATTTGGCTTTTACACACTGTATGTTTAACGACAGTAGTTTACTTGTATTCATGTGAATAGATTTAAAATAAGAAACAACATTCAAAAGAAGGTGGTATGGTAAAGGCAAAGACTCATATTTGGGTTTGACATGGGAGGGGGTATTGTTAAGACCAAATGGGGCCCTCACAAGATATTTGCTTCGGGGCCCGGAATTCGTTTGGGCGGGCCTATTTTCAATTATGTGTCAGTATATTTATATACATCATGACTTTCACTTTCACAGCGTAATTCGAAAATCAACTGCTTTAAAAGGGCTCCCTTTCATCTAAGAAATAATATATATTTGTGCGAGTTACACTAATCCGGTAGGGTGTGATCCGAGGGAAGAGAGAAATATATGTAAAAAGGAAAATAAATGTGACCTTTTTTCACTTACCAGGCATATGTGCTTGCATTGCGGTGAACAGACATGCAAGACATTCCTAAATTTTGAATTGCTTGTGTACTGTGTACAGAATTATTTTTGCGAACATCATAGATTTTAACATCGCCTCCAGTACTGCAAAAAATACGAAATTACTTCACAAAAACGAATAACATCAAAGTGGCAAGAGTGATGAAATGCATATTCAATAACTAGTTACAGAGATGAACTATCTGGATTATGGAGGATATGTGGAGGAGAGCCCCCGAATGAAACAGCAGGGAGACGTATCTATTGTATTTACATTTACCTTCCACTAATAATCAGATTATCTCTTAGTTGAACGGTCAAAACTTTTCCCGTATGTTCCATCCAAACTCTAACTCTTGCTTCACTAGGACTACATCTTCGGTCGAATAATCGAACAGAACCATCACCACAACCCACGGCACACAATCCAAGTTTTGTGCTATAATGGTTTTGTTGAGTATCAACAAGATATCCATCATCGTCATCCATTTGTCTTCTGTGTTGATAGTTTTTGTAGTTTTCCTGGTACACACTAGAAAACGTCGAGTCGATGCAAGTTACTGAGCTCTCTGTTCCTGTAAGACATGAATATTCATTTATTTATATTTATTACCCATACAGCCCATTAAAGACTAATTACATGGATAAACTGTTGGCAAATGCACTATAATGATAGCTATTGTATACAGATCTTGATTACTAGACTATTAATTA
>WOGR01002149.1:0-18080 GCA_015342045.1 Leptinotarsa lineolata | reverse complement strand
GCAAGACGATATTTGTCGTGGAGTTTTCAGCTCCTGGCGAGACGAATATCGTCCGAAAAGAGGAGGAAAAACGGATTAAATATCGAGATTTTCTCTTTGAACTCTGCAGACTATATCCAGACCACTCTGTCAAGATGGTTGTTCTGATTATTGGAGTCCTTGGTGGAATCTCGAATCTCAAAGTCATACCGGCTTGCCGCACTAAGGCAGAAATCTTAGCCGGACAGATGCATAAGGCTATCATTCTAGGCTCATTGTGTTTGCCCAGAGCACATGATTTTCGGATCCGATGATCACCTACCCCACGGTCTGGGGAGTGGTCGTTGGTTGATAATGCAAGCGCGCCCTCTTGAATGTATCGGGGCTTCGGGGGATAGGGCCTGACCAGCGCACACTACGGTGGTTTTAAAAATAATAATACTAATAATAATAATAATAACTTGGTCCACAAGAGCAAGAGTACATTTCATTGAGGAAACAAGTTGAATAAAGTGCATAGGCGATAAGTGTTATTGCGATAAGTGCTACCGTATTTTGTTCAGGTGTCCTATAAATGGGCAATATTCAGTGAAGAGTTCTGTAATTATTCTCGGCAGATTCCTGTTTTGCTGAAGTAGTTCTTCAGTTGATTTGGTAGACGATCCTTTTATAGAGGTTTTCCCATGTGCATTTACAGGTGTATTTTTCCAGACGGATCTGTACTGCCCAAACGGCTAACTTTAATGTAAATTTCAAACTTTCCAGGTGTTCTTCAAGGTGTGTTATCTATTGAGCATATTTTCGGGATAATTATTCATCATACACCCTAAAGGGTTGATGATAATAACTGCGAAGTTTATGTATAAAGTGATGTTCGTTCCTCAACAAATTCCGTTGAAGTTCCTTGAATTTTCCAGTTTCATTCTTTCCAACTCATTATTACAAGATGTAAAATGGAGTTTATCCTTTCTCGCTATTACAGTCAAAATGAAGTACATTCAAACACTCGACTCGTCAATTTCAAAAAACAAGAATACAAAAGATTTCACTTGGAACTGAATACTTCCTAATTGTATAAATGAAAACAAGTAATGTGAGTGTTATACAATTACTAACAGCTCCTCAACTGTTTTCAATCATCTTGAACAAACACTGCAGCTTCTTGTGGAAAATATCCACTTGAACATGAAAAGATCCTTTGCAAACATTTACACACACTTTATTCCTCTTCTTGTATTTCAGTACCTGCATAAAATCTCAATGAATAAACTTGGCACACTGAAATTAAAATTTGAGGTTGATGCCATGCTGAATATTCTTGTGAAACTTCCGAAGTTGAAGGAAAATCATCTGCATAAAAGTGGATGCAGATAATGTAATTCACAAAAGAACTCGATGAAAAATGAGCTCGCCTGGAGAACATTTTCCCAGTTCGTGCTGGACGGAAAGGTACTAATAAGGAGAAATATATTATAACACACTTGGTTGCTGCTGAAGTGAGCGGATTTTATCTCAACTGGAGTTAACTCAACTATTCAAAGTGGTGTTAATCTGCGTGAAATTCTGGAATGCAGTTTGATGAACCCAGTTTAGGAAAATTAAGATCTAAGAATAATGATTCACAAGTAAGGGTTTATAGGCTCAAAAACTTTAGAGAATCACAACTTCACAGTTTCTAGTTTGATGAGTTAATGTTCTATATATTTTCAGTTCATACATTAGCAAGGTTCGACAATGTGCATATCAAACTATAACTTTGTTGAACCTTTGGATACTTAAAATCTGGATGATGTGATCAAGGGAAAAATGCATGGAGAACCAAATATCAGTTCTTTGCAATTTAGCGATTGTTGTTTTTCTTCAACTAGCACGAAAAACAATTCCTCTTACTCAAATTACAATGATTTGGATATCTCAGCAAGTCACATCTAGATGACCAGCTCTTTCACAATAAAAGTTGGGTCTTCTGATTGCATGTCTCCATTTCTTCTGTTTTCTTATAGATTTGTCTTCCAAATTCCGCTCCATTTCGTCTAATTATTTCAGCTTTCGAAAGTGTCCAAGTACCTATGTGTTGGTAAACTATAATCCTGAATACTCAATCCTGAAAGACACCCTTATGGCGTGAAATCAACCTAAATGAAATAGTTTCTTGTTCTTCAGAACTGCACGTCACTGTTATGAATATTGAAAATAGGATTTTCGTCATGTAACCTTTGGTTGGCAATCTGCTTTTCAGTTGGTGTTTACCAAGATAGTTGCCCACAGATTATTTTCAGAAATACTCTAATCGTTGGTTGTTTCTTTCAGTTCAGCTGACGGGTAAAAGAGATAAGAAATTTCAATTGTGAAAAAGTCTTTCAACAAAACATAGTCCTTCACTCAAAAGGGACTTGTTACCTAATTAACTTTGTGTGTTGTTTGTGTTGTTTTTCCATCTCGATTAAAATTGATTTCTTTTCAATTTTCCAATCCATCTCTTGAGTGCTTCTGGAGACTCTTGGTCATATTTCCTAATTCCCCAGGTTTTTGTTGTTCGCTTCAGCTTAGTTCGAGGAGTAATACGCTGAAAGGAATTCGAATTTCAATTAGGGAATATCATTGACTCTATATTGATGATGGCTACTACCTTGCACTGACGAAAGGCCAAATAGCCCGAAACCAGTCTGCTACTGTGCCCGTTCCATAATTGAAAATCGATTCCGGCAGTTGTATCGCCAACAGCATATGCAGGAAATACTTTAGTGAAGCTCTTGTTCATCAGTCTCTTCAGTTTTGATATCAGAGCCTGTTGCATACGTTTCTTCAGTGTATTATCATATTTGGCCAGAACTAGCATGACCGAGTCGTCTGCATAGACCAGTACTTTGTGTACATTATGATTCATAAGACATAGTAACTTGTCCAGTACAAGGTTTCATAACAGTGGGGACAAACTCCTTTCCCCCTTAAGGACAACCTCTCACTACTCGTGCAACTAATGTCTCTTCCATGATGGTCTTCATTTAAGCACACAGTTCATCATCCTGCAGTTTGTATTGTCGGTCTATTTTTTCCTCAAAGCGTGGATGATTGATTTTAGGGCCGTATCCTCATATCGAAGAAAGCAGCTGAAAACAGTCCTTGGTTCTTGTACTTTATTCATGATCCAGCATATCACCGTTATCTACAGGTATTTAGTATGATTATGTATATTGCTGATGTTCGTTAATTGATCTGGGAGATGACTTGGTAACAAATATAGACATCAACCTATATAATAATACTACAACACATTAATACCACCACCAAAATGAAGGATGTCTGTTATAATGGCTTTTACCATCATTGTATGTAGCTTATACATGTCTGGATTTAGCCTCTATGTTTTGTCGTTTTTCCTAGGTGATTCTGGCCAGAATTAGTACAATCCTGTCTAAATATCAGATACAGGTCAGTCTGGGATTCCTCTAAGATATTCAACCCCCCTCGACATTTGTATATCTTCACCTGGGAGTCCTAATCACTCTATTTTGGTCAGCTTGGTGGATATTGGGGAGACTATTTTCATAAAATTCAGCATCTACTTTGTATTCTGGCAATTGATACCTAGTTTCTTCGTTAGCTATAGCGAAGGGTGAGATTTTTTTGATTTGGCAACGAATAAACTATCCTATCCTTCTTTTTTGTACACTCCATTCACTATTTTTGCTTGAAATTAATCAAAACACTATTCATTACTTGGAATAAAAACTTGGTGCTTCTGTCTTCTTTATCTACGGGAGTGCCGCTGACAGTAAAACATAGCTAGAGAACTTCTTAACTACTATTCTCGAGTATGTGAAAGGCGTACGATATCCTAGTTATTAATTGTTTATTGGCAAATTTAAACATAGTAATTGCTGCAACTATTATTGAGGGTATTACGTACGCTGAAGGCCGCCACAGCTGGTGTACATATGCAATTCAAATGTATGTAAACATTAATAACCTCTTAAACGTTTCAATAGACATCTCATTGAGGGTTGGGCAGGTATTTAACTCACCGTCGTAACAAGTGATTCGAAGAAAAACACAATGATTCATTTATTTATTTTGAAATAACGAAGAGGTATGACGCAAGCATTAAACTAATGATATTAATAATAATAATATCAACTCATTGCTGAACTGAGAGCAAAAAGTTCCGGATTGATTTATCGACAGATGAGCAATGCTTAACCAAAGTTTGTTGTGTAATAGTTCAAGTTACATTGTCATGTGCATCTTTCTTCAAAGTATGCATGTCAAATTGAAAATTCACAAGATTTATTATTTCATAACCTTGAAGAGAAAATCACCTGATCTCTCAACAATAATTAGATTGCGGTGGATCAAAGAAGCATTTGCACCTAAATCTATAGGATCAGCCATGGCTGAAAAAGGCATAGAATCGACAATAACTAGCTGGATCTAAGTTTGTAAACAGAACAATAGCTACGAATGTTCAAGACCAGGGACTGTCCTCAAAGTGGAGTCCTTCTGATGAATGGTCTATCTACTTCATATCCTTTAAAATAGAAATAAATAACTGTACATTAAAAGATCTTCATAATCTCGATTCACATAATGGGAAATTAAAAAAATAAGCTATATAAATCAACACCAAATCAATACATCTGTTGCAGTGAGGAAGCTAGGTTTAGGGATGAATTACAAAATCTTCGTTACAGAGTTCATTTACTAATCAGGTAAAAAAGTTTTTGCACTCTAATTTCTATAATTCTCATTTTCATTTTTTTATCTGAAAATGGTTGCTAGCCTAGCCCTGTAATGGGGTTCCAACCCATTCAGAGGCCATGCTAGCATCTCCCGACAGCTTGTATGATTTTATAATTAGAAAATAAAATAGGTAGCATTCCACTTAGGACTCCTATAATGATGATAACGAAGAGGTAGGGGTAGAGTCTGCAGTATTCCAAGAGTAAATTTCGATACTTCATACGCATTTCCTTCTCTTTTAGGAGGATTTACGGTTTATCCGGAGCAGAAAACTCCACGACAAATATTGTCTTACCCTGATGGTAGCGAAGAAGTTAGAACAGAACTGCCGAATGAAGTGTCATTCGTTGAAGAGGAAGATTCCCTAAATGACGCCTAATTACAAGATGTGTGTATCAGTGCCGAACAGATACATTACTCTGAACCTACTCAGTATCATTAACAGAACCTTCCAGATATCAGGCTGCCTCTCATCGTGGAAAACCTAACCACGACAATGCGGAGCTCTGCCGTGATGGAGCTGAATTCTCTGACTACTCGTGAAATGTTTCACAGACCATGTCCATGTTTACAGAGGAGATGGCGCCACTTAATATCGACTTACCGACTTCTCAGGACTAGGATATCTCATGAAAATACCTTGAGCCAAATTATTGAGGAGTGGAAGCAAAATCTGCATCAGTGGAGGAAAAAAACTTCCTTAAACAGTTCAGCAAACTCTCACGCTCCAACGATGATTTAATGATAATGATTGGTTAGCGATACACGAGTAAAGAGGCGGTATTTTTGTTCTAGTGTGGGGAAAGTGTTTTCAGTAGATACACTTGATCCAGTTCTACCTATCACTTTACTCCTTGGACTTAATGAAATTGAGTCTAGTCCTTGGATATTAAATCCAAGTTTTGCCTTGATTGATTCAGAAGGACTGGAATCAGAGACCAAGGGATACTATGGTCTGTCAAAGTGGTATTTTCTATGTTCAGTCAGCTCTAAGGTAATGAGTCCAATTTGTACCTTCCTATTAAAGAAAGATCTTTCAGCTTTGCAGAATAAGGAAAGAATATCGAAACTTGTTCGTCGAACTCGGCAGACACCAGTACAGGTGAAATTTGTTGTTCAGACACCACGGAATGAAAAAATGTGCCCTCTTCGATTCGACGAGTTCGACCAGCAGACTATTTTTAGATAGAATAATGAATCGGAAATTCGGGTGTCAACAACATTGACACCAAAATTTATAAAATTAATAAGCAAGAAAACCTTTCTGTATTATGCCGTAGATGAAAATATGACAGAAATATTCCCCGAATCAGATTTAATCTGTGAGATCCATTTCAACAACGAAATATCCACACTGAGCGGCGACAAAAAATGTTTTAAATGTTTTCCAGAAAGGTTGGCTGCTAGAAGAATATGTGAGCGCCTCCTCTAATCACGAGAAAGTCTTCGTTTTATCTTTAATGAATTCAGATGGAAATGGAAGTCTTGAAATAATCACTTTCAGTACAGTTTTACGCGACAGAGCTTCCAGTAATTTCTCTTTTCAAGTCTCCTTGTTGCGATACAGAGTGAACGTTAATCACCTTCAATACCCAAGTGTTTTTCGACGTGCAAGCGGGACGGAAAAGAATTAAATAAAATTTTTAATTGTCGTTATTCAAGAACGGAATATTACTGTATTCAATTACTTCAGGAGAATTTGTATTGAACGTGTGAGATGACGACACAAGCCAATGGAAGTTTCAACAAGTTGAACAGTTTTGTAATAAAATGAAAGAAAATTAATTTTCTCTCATGAATAATCATTCATTTCAACAAGAGTGCAACCCGAGTATTAGCCGTCCTTAAAATCAATGATCCAGAGGCTTCGAGGAGACGAGGGATCGACAATACAATCTGCTGATGGATAGACTACTTTCTTAGAAGAATATCTTACTCTATTGAAATAATAAAACAGTACTGGAACGAATACCAAGTAGATCTCGTCAGAAGTTCCTGTTCCCCCTGTTATGGAACCTTGTAATGGACCAGTTACTGTATGCAACTTCTGAGTCGTAATGGATATAAAGTATATAGAATGCTTTGTCATTCTAGCCTAGGGTAATACAGCAGGGGAATGCAAGCAGCAGGCCACCAAATAGTATAACAAGAAAAAAGGAGAAAATTCCGGCATGAACTCATCTACATCGATGGTATTAGCATTCACCGCGAGGGTCAAGATAGAAAGACTACGACCTTCTGAATTCTGATACGAAGATATACAATTGTCGAAGATGGTTGAATATCTGAAGTGATGCTAGATCCCAAATATAAAGTAGTGGCTATACATATGAGAAGTTAAAAAAATGATAGTTTGTTAGCCAGAGATGACACAAGCGATACACCAGGCTGAGTAGAACATACTGCTTTGTTTTGGGAATAACGGTAATAATGTAAATCATTAGAGATACTCCTGAATTGAACAAAACGAGACAGACAATAGTCGGTTAATTCAGATTGGAAAATTCAGTTGTCGGTTAATTTCAGAAAAGTCATAAATCGTTTCGAGTATATGATGTAGATTCATCCTGTGATTTTTATATTCTGTTTGATCATGCACATAAATGCCACTATTCAATTGAGGTATTCCATAAGGGTGGACCATTTCAATTTTCAGCCAACGTGAATCCCTGTAAATTTACTTGACTGATTTAACTGATCTTTATCTGATGGTAGACATGTTATCAGTATTTTGGTGCATTCGAAACAATTCATTATCAGTTTAGGAGAAATTGAAACTCAATCTGTTGGCAGTAAACCAAGAGTATGAAATATTATTTTTATATATACACGAAAGTAAACAACCAAACGAAATCAAAGTAAGTAAGAAAGTAGCAGTTGTTTGAGGTCGGTGCTAGCCCTCGAGAGAATTATCTATCGAATATAATTGTGTCTAGATGGCTTCGCTGGTATCGACCTCAAAAAAATTGTAGGCCCCTAATTTGTTTCGTATTTACTTTTGATATGAAAAAATTCTTCCGAATTCTTTCTTTAGGTCATTTGAAATAATCTTTCATCTTTATTTCCCATCTCGCGTCAATGGTACTCTAGGATAGAGCAATGTCCTGATCAAAGCATCAAAAGCCTTCACCAAGTCAGAAAAACTACCTCGATTCCATTATCATATTCGTTTGTTCTAATAGGAAAAAATATAGTCTTAGTAGTGCTTGGGCTCTGCCCAAAAGCAAGTTGCGACTCCGTCAAGATATTATTTGTTTATTACTTTAAGCTGTTTATCAAAAGCGAGGCGTCATTCGTATTTCTATGGAAATATCATAATTTTTTTCATTATTTTCTCTCACTCCCCCTCCCTGCTCTTATTTCATGATAAATTGCCGGCGACATTATCCTGTTGCTACCCTACTGTAAAGCTTTCGTGAAGTCAACCCGTGGAAAGTGCATTTTTCAATTGCTTTCTTTCGAATGTAGGTCAGATTTCTATATAAATAAGAACCCCACACTCAACAAATTCCGAAGTTCGGCCGAATGAATTGCGAATTTCGTCCATCCAGCTTTCCTCCAATATCAGACATTGGTTTTTTTCCTGACAATACCTTCTGGAATTCGGTTAACCCGAGTTCGTCGACCAAACTTTGCGTTACATTCAGATGAATACACACCAATAGCTCTTCTGTGGATACATTGAAAAGATTTCCACATTCACCCCTCTATTAACCCCTTTTCCTCTGCCCGACGCCGTATCATTAATTTTGCCTGGTTACTTCCGAACGCATTTATCGAATAAAAAATCCCCTTGTGAACAGTCTTTTTCGACTTGTTCGATGTGGTTCTTGACAAAGAATATACCTCCGTCACTTACAATTTTCCCTAAAAGGGAATTATGATTTAAGAACTTAAAAAAACATGACACAGTTCGCAGTCAATTTTTTTCACTGTAAACGTTTTTCCGACGAAATGAATTATTATTTTAGTGAGCTACACTTTCCATCATGCGAGAATTGTTTTTTGATAATAGGAAAACAAAGGTTCTCCGTAGGTCTTCTTATAGACGATATAAATTACATTGTAGGTATGAGATGGAATTGGCCGACACTGGAGATTGAATTCATTTGAAAAACATTCTCGGGAGTTCATCCCACATAAACGCAGTTCTCCAAATGAAAGAGTTCTTGAACAGTGAAGTTCGAGGTGAGACTGCAGCCATTTTTATTTTCGAGGTATTTCTAAAATGGTCTCGCTTTTCTGCGAATCACGCCAACTAATCTATTAGCTATTGGTGCCCCACCTATCATTCAACTGAGAGTAAATTTGGGTAAACGATGTCTGAGAAATATTTAGTATTTAGTTGAGCACAGTCCGTGTGACGGCACGTTTCAGTTTACGTAAGCATTTCTCGCGACTCAAAGTAATGACCGGTCCGGCAAAACGGACAAATAGTGACTGCAGTGGAAGAGACAATAATTTCCGATCATTACAGTCACAATGAGTTATCTCAAGGTAGTGATAGTGATGAAAGTGCGAAGGAAGAAGAAACAAATCAAGAAACAACAGGGGGAAAGCAATATTTGTATGCAAAAAAGTGCTACAGGTGGTGCACAATACCAGTTACACCCACATCTCGTACGAGAAAACACAACATTGTAATGAAAGTGCCAGTTCTAAAAAGAAAAGCTCCAGAGCTCGGAGATAAAGCAGATCCACACTCTGGAAATTACTATTTACTGATAACATGCTAAAGAATTAGCTGCAAAACTTGTAAGAGGAAACATGCAAAGGAGATTACAGAATCCCCGTATGCCCCGCGAATTACGCTTCACTATATCACGTATCCTTGGCAGATCGAAAGGAAATGTACCTGTGAGACAGGTAAATTTGACGCTACAAATGCGAAAGGTATGCCATTTGTGACACAAGACGACGCATCGAATAAAGAAATATCTATGTGTGGAGTGTGTGAAGCCAGTATGCCTGCAGCGTTCCAAGCCGAAATGCAACAATTATTCAAACCTTAAATTCATGACTTGTTAGGACCTTCCAATAAACATCTTTGGTTAGTTTTCATTTATAGATACTGCGTTTTGTTTATTATCAATCGTACTATGCATGAAATTAATTTCGACTGATTTTCAATTTTTCTGTGGATCTTTCCAAAATCAGTACCAATTTCCGTTATAGTTGAAGAAGATTATAGCAAAATTATTTTTGATCAAGTTTTTGTTCGTTATTTCATGCAAAAATATTTCGAAAGAAGGTGTACCTAAGTGTTCGTAATATATATTTTGAAGAAAATATTTTTGAAGATTTTTTTTGCTTCCAAAAAGTGCCAGTCTCACATACTGCACGTTACCAGTTGTGTTTCAAAATTCCACGTTACCAGTTAAGGGTTAATACACTTGTCATAAAGTTTACAATGACCCAAGGGTTAACTCAGCTACGGTAGTATGGATTTGACTCGTCTTCTTAACAGTTGGCGGTCCAGAAGTCCATCCACCTGTCTTGTGTCTAATTCTGCCAGAAAATGTGTTATAAATGTACTTGTGCAGCAAATTGAGTTGTCTTCTTGATAATACTGATATAAAATTTCTACCCAAAAAATTTTGTATTCTCTAGTAACTTCATCTATTTATTTTTTATCGATCTTCTTCTGGGTATGTTGAAAAAATGTACTCCAATTCAATATATGTCAACAAAAAAATCAAATTCAAATCATCACTCAATATTTCTTGATATTAATTTCCAAATTGCATATTAAGAATATCTACCTTGAACGATGGCCGAAATTATGAAAATGTGATTATTTGCAAAAAAAACTTCATTAATAATCGATACGTCGTTCTCTGAGATGCGCCAGAAACAGGAAGGAAGAAATATAAGATTTGATTATTGATTTTTGACATTAATTCAAATATCGTTCAAGGTTGAACAGGTGTTGCCATCCATTCCATTCCGGTCACGAATATCAACAGCATGCTGATCAGCAATATATTTTCTGGGTTTGTCTCTGAGCGATTATGTCAACTGCTTTGAAATATAAGCAGGATAATTTGACATTTTGTATTATGACTTCCTAATTCTCAACCATGAACTTTATGAATGAAAACACATATTGAATCGGTCTTAGCACTTGTAAAAATTAAATTAGTCTCGCTAGTATCAATATAATCACTGAAGTAATCAATTATAATTTATTCACAGTATGAATGATTCTTTATTCTGAGCTAAGCTTTTCTTATTCAAATCTTAATGCTTACTCTTCATATAATATCAACTAAAAAGTTCAGATCAGATTATATTGGGAACTAAGGAGCAATTAATTATAAAACAGAATACTTGCTTCTGATGTTTTTCGACGTGAATAGTCGCATTTCATTTCTTTTCTGTTTGCTACGATAGGAAATGATTTTTCAGTATGAGTTCCAAGAAACAATACGAGTATATGGACGGTCATAAAATATTTATAATGGTATTGAAAAAAACGCCAATTTTTACTCTGTGTATTGAATTTTTAAAACCGATGTAAGCTAGTGAACTATATATACTTTTCATTCGAACTTTGCACTCGAAATGTTCGATTAAAATATTTTTGCTGTAAAAATCAATTATTGCAATCGTATCACATGAATCCATAATCAATCCATAATCAATAGTTATCATTATCATAAATCAAATTATGTAAATGAACAAATCGTTCAGGCCAGTCGCATCTCACCTACACAGTAGGTTTATAGACTGACACCTATCAGAAAACAACTACCCCCCAGGCTAATACCACGAAATGCGTTGGATTATATCCGACAGGTGTTAGTGCAGGATTCTTCTTCGCAGAAGTAATTCCTGCATATGCAGTTGGAGATACAATTTCCAGAATCGATTTTTAATTATTGAAACACACTGGCTGACCGGTTTTGGGCTGTTTGTCCACTCGTCAGTGCAAAGTAGTATCTATTATCAACCTAAATTCGATAATTTCCGATAATTATATATCGAATTCCTTTCAGAATATCATTCCACGAACTAGGCAAAAGCGAACGTCCGTAAACGTCGCTCTATCTGCATGTCGATGCAGGTACTTCTGTGAAGAATGCTGCACTGACACCTGTCGGATATAATCCAACACCATTCATGGTTTTAGCTAGGGGAGTAGTTGTTTTCTGATAGGTGTCAGTCCAAAAACCTTCTGTGTTGGTGAGATGAGACTGGCCTGGATGAATTGTTCATTTAGATAATTTGATTTAAAGTCAGTCTTCAAGTATGCCCACGTACTATAGGAACAAAAATTATTATAAATCACTTTTTTTAAATTTTTTTCAGATTCATACTGATGGTTTCCAAAATGGAGGTGAAACAGAATCTTGGCCATTTTGAGAACAAAGCCGTTATTTGAGATGACATTGGTTAACAGCGACTACGGTTACAATATCACTGCTTTCAGAATCATTGTACAAGCAATTTTACCATTGAATTTCACACTCAACGTGTCGAATGAAGACCTTCAATACCTTATTGAGCAAAAAAGAAATAGGTTTGTATAAATTTATGGGTTATTTTTGCATATTACTAGTGGAAGAAAAATATTTTTAACTTCCTTTGAAGAATCATTAGAAATCAGAAATTTCATCTACCTCCATTCGTGACTGAGGTACAATTCAGTTATATACTATGAACAACTGGCACTATTCAATTTTAACTATCAATTATTCGAAATCACTGCTCATAATCGATCTGAGAAACGTACAGCAATAACTGTAGTTCATTACTGGTATTTTTTTGGCAACACTGTTTTTGACAGATCACGCATGAATCGTGTCTTGTGTCATTGTCAGACTTGTTCAGTTTGGTACATAATTTAATCATGACTCACGAATGAACAACGCTTGCAAATTATTGAATTTTGTTATCAAAATTCATGCTCGGTTAAGAAAGTGCATCGTGCACTTCCAATTTATAGGCAGTTTCGTCAGCCTACTGAGGGAGCTATTCGGAAGCTTGTGACTATATTTCGAACCCAGTTTACGTTATTAAACTACCAACACGCATACGTAGAGTGAGGACCGAAGAAAATATTGCGGCTATAACCGCCAGTGTTTGTGATTACTGTGATATGTCGATTTGCCGTCGTTCGAAGCAATTGTGCCTCTGTTACTCCGCTACGTGGAAAATTTTACGGAAAAAGTCACTGTTTGGTGTGGATTATGGGTGGGTGGCATCATCGGGCCGTACTTCTTTACAGACGACAATGGCCGGAACATTACTGTAAATGGCGAGCGCTACCGTGTGATGATTGACGACTTTTTGTTGTCCAAAATGAAAGAATTGGATATGCCTGACATGTGGTTTCAACAAGACGGTGCCAAATTCCACACGGCACGCGAAACAATGGCCCAATTACGAGCCGCCTTCGATTTGGGGCCCATCAATTGGCCGCCTAGATCATGTGATTCAACGCATTTGGATCATTTCTTGTGGAGTCATGTTAAGGCTTACGTCTACAGGGATAAACCAGTAACGACTGACGCTCTGGAAGCCAATATTGAAGCATTTATACGTGAAATACCGGTTAGTATGTTAGAGAGAGTGTTCCAAAATTGGATCTTTTGCATGGGCCATCTAAAGCGGAGACGCAGACAATATTTGCATGAAATCATCTTCAAACATTAAATTATATTGATCGTTCTATTGATTCCAATAAAGATTTCATCAATTTTGTTTTTTTGAAAATCAAATTGATAGAAATGGTAATTATTGAATCTATTACTAGATGTTGGTTTTCCGTACTATTCTGAGATGATAATGTTTTGTTATGACCTTGATAATTTTATATCTAGAAAAGGTATAGACTTCTTCAAAGTCAGAACAAAATATTATCATCACAGAATGGTACAGGAAACCAACTTCTAGTAATAGATTCATTAATTACCATTTCTATCATTCAAATAAAATGAAGATTAATATAATAAAATCATTAAAAAACAGAATCATTAAAATTACCCATCCTTATTTTCGACACAAAAGTTTATCAGATTTCAGTAGAATTCTCATCCAAAGTTCTTATCTTGAATCTTTAGGAAACAAAATTTTATTTTGTGAAAGAACGAACGTTCGAAATAATGAAGAAGTTGAACACAACAACGTTATAAATTCATTCGTATATAGATCACTCCCATATATTCACGAGTTAACACCAAAATTAATCAATGTGTTTAGAAATAAGAACCTTAAAATCTCCATAACGAATGTCACTTCTATATCTATATTATACAGTAAATTAAAAGTTCCAATTCCAAATAGACAGAAATCCAATTTAGTATACAAAATTTCTTGTATGGATTGTTCTAAAACATATATAGGACAAACATCTAGACCTCTGAGTAGTCGCATTACTTCACATAAAAACGACTGTAGACGAAATGTTGATTCTTGTACGTTAACGGAACATATTAATTCGGAGGATCATAGAATGAATTTTGAAAATCCACAAATTTTAGATAGAGGAATCAATACGACCAAAAGAATATTTTAAGAAATGGTATACATGCAATGGAGCAGCGAAGAAAAACTGCTGTCCTTTAAAAAACATACGAAGTTTGTTTCGGAGAAACCATGGTGGTTCCTATTACTTTCAATATGCTCATTGAAAAAGTAAAAGTTGTTGATATCACAACAAAACAAGCCAGAGATGATGCGGATGTTCTTATTATTGAAACAATTATTTATGAATCAGTACATCAAAAAACTGCTCTTATATAAGAGAAGATATAGATTTACTTGTCATTTTAATCGGGTGTACCCTATCTCATCATCAAGATATTTTCTTCAAAAAAGTTGACAGAGGAAATGTAAACACTAAAATATAGCCTTCCAAAAGTTCTGATAGATATCCTCGTTCTAAAAAAAAAACAATAATATTGGGTCTTCATGCAATAAGTGGCTGTAACACGACTTCTGCGCTCTTCAGAAAATAAAAAAAAAACTTTCATAAAAACAGTCGAGAAACTTTCGAATTTGCAATTGGAATTTGAATGAAAAATGCACATTATTTATAACTATCGAATTGAATAGAACTGACCGATACTTGATGAAAATCCATATTTGAACTCAGTATTAAAATAATACAGTTCATTGTATGACTTTCACTGAAAAGGGTTTCACAAAAACCGCGACACAAGTTTCGCTGTACAATAACTTCATCAAGCGTTTAAAACAATAAACTGTATTATCGTAATAATGAGTTTATTCAGAATTACATATTTATCAATGATTTGAGAACTTTATACGGCATATTTTTATTTGGAACTACAGGTTGACCTATCTTGAAAATGTTTCAAGATATAAAAAAAATTTCAAACGAAACTTATAGAGAATTTATTTCTCTACAGTATTTATAATGAATACAAATAGCATGAAACCCATTGAAATAAATGTGTGGAAATCGATTTTTTGACCTTTGCTCTTGGAGTATCTGTAGTCGCGGACACCCCACGATAAGTAGGGTTTTGAGACATGTTTCAGGGTGTCAAAATAAGGTTTATACAAGTTTAAAGCTGACTATCTTCTATTCCGAGTTGAAACCTCTAATATTTCTGGACATTGCAGTATAGAATGAAGATACCTTCTACTGAAAGTGGTTCGAAAAATTTTTTTTGAGAACTTTCGCTGATATAAAATCTAATTTTCGTTTCTTCTTCAGTATCAAAATGATCACCCCTCCTGACAACTACACATCGGACTGTGGAGGAAAATCCCTAATGGATCTGGTGAAAAACTACTCTGAGAACTATCACTTTTACTGTTCAGTGTTGGTGTGTGTATTCGGAAGTGTTGCTAACGTCCTGAACATTGTGGTCCTCACGCGGAAAGACATGGCTTGCGCCCCGATAAATAGAATTCTCACCGCTCTAGCCATCGCTGACATGCTGCTAATGATAGAATACATTCCGTTTGCATACTACTATCACTTGGAGTTATTCAAGAATAGGGATTTTCCCTACTACGGGGCTGTGTTTATGCTGTTCCACAATCACTTCGCGCAGATTCTGCATTCCATATCAATATGTCTCACGCTGACTCTGGCAATTTGGAGGTTCATGGCCATCGGGTGAGTTCTACATTTTTTTATATATTCATGACAGAGCCTGATCTTTGATAGGGGATTAGTCAGAGGCATTTCAAAATATATAGTAATTTGAAACCTGGATGTTCATGTCAAAAAGTAACTGATAGTGATCAATTCATTTGAAATATTATCAAGCTTTTCTGTGACTCCGAGTACTCACAATCCAGGGGGTTTCAGATATCGAATAATTAACTTTTATGCTGGTTTTGAACTGAAGGAAGGTGTTATTGGAAGAGTTGGATAAAATTGAAATATTTAGTTGAATAAATGAAACATGAGGAATGGGTACTTCGTTTTAGGTTAGATTCTTGGCTAGTTAGACTAATTTCAGAATGTAGAAATTCCGGAAAAAAATTCATATTGATTTAGGTATTAGGTGTTAGCGTGTTAGTAATAATAATGTTAGGGTAACAGCTGGTTAACGAAAAAACAGATTTTAAACAGATTTTTTGACAGATTTTCTCATTCGAAATATCGTAAAATATTTCTGTGATTCTGAGTATTGAGCCTAGGAAGCTTAATTAACTCAAAGGCTAGTTTTGAACTAGAGGAAAGTATTATCAAAATATTTAGGTGTGTGATAAAATGAATGAAACGTTAGGAAAAACTATTATGAATAATTAAACGTATAACCCAGCAACTATTGAGCTGGTGGCATATGTGTTTTCTCGGAACATTCATCTCTCTCAGTGTACCTAGACGATATATTATGGTAAATGCTTGCCGGAAAACAACTACTTTTCCGACTGATACCGTGCTGGCATTGAATTATATCCGACAGACATTTATGCATGATACCTCACAGAGGTATCTCCAGTCTTGCAGAAATACTTTCAACATCGCAACTGAACACCAGCAACCCATTACTTCGTCTTTTAAAATTCATTGTTGGAGATCAAAGAATCTTTGGTCTAATTGATATAAACATAATTGATTTTGAATTAGTGACAATTGTTTCAATTGGCCGTTACTTCTACTTGAATCCAAAATGAGTATCAACTTTTCTCTTTTGAGAGTAGCACCCCGTACATTTACCTTTGTTGAGATATCTATACAGAGTTATTCAAATTCGAGTCTAAATATAGTAATTTGGTGAATGACAGGAGAAAGATTTTATATAGATAGGTGAGTCTAAAGTCAGTGGGTCTATTCGACCCATTGCAACCCGCATGAGTTTATTGTGGCTCACAGTTATTCAAATTCGTCCAAATAACTCAATTTCTCAACGAAGCCTGATAAATTATTTGGTGAGCGAATTTTATGGTTACATGGCAGAAGTGAAGATTAGTCAAACACAGCAGCCCTGCTTGATTCGATCCGCAGTAGGGCAAGCAGAAGTATGTGCTCTGCGGTTTATCACACTCCAATAGAAGCGTCACACAGTGTCTTTTGATAGTCCAAATCTCTGATGCGTCAGACGACTGCGTCCTGTGAGCAGGCTTGTTAGAATAACGTAGATCGTTTGGTAACATGCTTCAAATAGCCTGGAAGATTTTGCCACAAGCCTGAGGCCCGCCGCAAATTGAACCCAGCTCACGCACATCTCACGCGCAGCATACGCGTGCACTTTTTTGTAAAACATGTTTTGAGACGGAGTGGCACATATTGAACACATCCTACGGCAAGGTTCAATTTTGAACTGTTTCGGGTGGGTTGGGTTGTGCTAGCAACACAGTTTCGTGGGTTGTGGATCTTCACTTTTGTCAGTGTGACTAGTTTTTTCTAACTGCAAAATGGAAAAATTCATTGAAATTGATAGAGGCTTTTCTGAGTTATATGGTACTACTCTCCTTTTTAACCGAAACGACTCTTCAAATACACTATTTTGAATTTCAATTGATGACTTGAACTCCCCATGACTGTCTCTTTTTCGTAAATACTCATTCGTTTCACTTTTTTTGCTGAGTAGGTGCAACAGAGTAAATGTTTCTTCATCCTCACATTCAGATTGTAAATTGAGGAAAAAATGTTGCTGGCTCACTGTCATCTTTAATACTGTGAGAAGTGCGCTGGCTCTATAGAGATTCGGGAATGAGTCGTGAGTATGGGCTGTGTTTAGGTTAGGTTAGGTTAGGTTAGGTCAGAAGTGAGTGGGTCTATTCGACCCTCCACTGCAACCTCACACCTATTCAAACTCTACCAAATAAACCCAGCTTCTTGACGAAGCCGAATAGTTTGTATGGTGAGTGATCTTTCAGGTCAGATGGCAAATGTGTGGTTCTATCAAACTCTGAAAACCTGATTCGGT